>JAYXIM010051798.1:0-34000 GCA_037575425.1 Anastrepha fraterculus | reverse complement strand
ATGGTGAAAGGTCCTTTTACAATTTGAATAATTGTTCATAAATTTCGTTTGCTCTTAACATTCCAAAAATAAAAATTGAAAACACTGGACGATACTTGATTTTTTCCAACGTAGAAAATACTGTGACACGATACTAAATGGCTTGTAAACTAAGAATAAATTGACAGATTGAAACGAAACTTCACATTCGTTCATATTAAGAGTGTACCAACATAACAAAAAAAAAAAAAAAAATTAGGCTAGTAGCAACGTCCTCTCTTTACGAACCGCAAAACTTTGACCATTTGCCAAGTCTCTCTAGATCAGTTCTTAGTCTATAATGAATTGTCAAAAAAACTGCTCGCTTATTAAAGTTATTATTAAAGCGCTTAATATTATTTTTGATATACAATTCAGCACCTCACCTCTAAGTAGTAACTGCCTTTTCCTAGCGCAGCTCAATTGCTTTGTTTCCTTACTGTTACTTTGAATTTGTCGCCTTTTTCTGAGTTTTTCTTTTAGGGTACTCCGACTGCAAAAAAGAGTTCGCACTCTGTTGGTATTGCTGCTACAGCTGTTCCTACTATATATATATATATATAATTGGCGCGTACACCCTTTTTGGGTGTTTGGCCGAGCTCCTCCTCCTATTTGTGGTGTGCGTCTTGATGTTGTTCCACAAATGGAGGGACCTACAGTTTCAAGCCGACTCCGAACGGCAGATATTTTTATGAGGAGCTTTTTCATGGCAGAAATACACTCGGAGGTTTGCCATTGTCTGCCGAGGGGCGACCGCTATTAGAAAAATGTTTTTCTTAATTTTGGTGTTTTTACCGAGATTCGAACCAACGTTCTCTCTATGAATTCCGAATGGTAGTTACGCACCAACCCATTCGGCTACGGCGGCCGCCTGTTCCTACTACACTTGCCTTTTCTTCCTCACTTTAGGTGGGCTTACTCTGGGACTTAGAGGAGCTGTATTGCATTCAGGGTTATGCCTTATACTAAGAATGGGCTGATAGCAAGATCTGACGTGTTTGCTTTGAAGAATACTGAGACTACGAAGTTCAAGAAAGTAGTAAAATTTGAGAACTAAGTTTCTGCTTGCTAGATTTTCCCATCCTATTTTGCTGCACCAGGACCTCTACGGATAGGTTGCTAGAACTGTCAAGACGTTTAGCATTTACCTGAAAGTTTTTTTTTAACTTAACACCCTTTAGACTTAAGAAGAAATCGATGAATACTTTAGACATACGTATGTATGTGTAAGTTATAAATAAGTATATTTGATTGGGAAATTGAACGCTGCCCTGTGGTTGCAGACACGACATTGAAGGTGCAGAATTTATATGAAATTGCTGTCCACTTTACTCTTATCTTTAAAACTTTTTTATTGTTTTTTTCTTCAATGCTTGGCATCCTCACAGACAGCCAAACATACGCACTATTTCGACTTGGCATCCACTAATTCAACTCTTTGCTAGCTTATCGCACAATTCAATCGATAGTTTTCTTATGAATGCACTCCTTCTTGTCGTTGCCAAATGCAGGATCATAAGAACGTTGACAGGGAAGAGTACGTGTAAAAGAAGATAATCGAAGAAAGGAGACCGCCTGATCGATACCGCTTTTTAGTGTCGCTTTTTTGCTATGTCTGCATGTCTTTTTTCCAAACAAATATTTGTCCGTCAGTTAGTGTGTTGTGTGTCGTGCGGCTTTGGCTGTTAGTCAATGCCAAGCAGAGCGAATGGCTTCCAAAAAACTGTTGAATGGTTTGCTAGCTGAAATGCAGGAACGATGAAGTAGAGCAATAACTATGGAACCGAGCGATTGAATGTTTGAACGACCGGAATGATGTTCATATCAGCCGATATGCAGCATCACCTTCCCACAGAGCAATGAGCAATGAGCAATCATTGATGCACAAGAAACGACTGATTGAGATGATAACTTGGTGGAAAAGTTGATATTGTTTGTGGTGCGGGTTAAGGCCATAACAGCCAACCAGTGTGGGTGGAATAAAATGAGTAGTCGGATGTGCTGGAAAGAACAGTTTGTTGGTGGGTGGATGCAGAGCAGTCAGAACCGGCTGTAGTAGCAGCAGAAGGGAATAGAACGAAATTATACTCGCATGCAAAAAGTTATCTGCTTGGCTGATTTCTAATGCTACGTTTTCTCCTTCGTCTTCAACATCTGCACTTTGATAGTTTCATATTGCAATTTTTTCAAAGCCAGTTGCTGTCCATTGAACATCAATGTCCACCTGTCGCTTCGGTGGAAGCAACGTCCAATGGCGAACAGACGATGGCAAACAAATTGAACAGCGTCAGATTTTACTTTTCTATATCTTTGTTTTTTATTTTTTTAACTTTTAATCAAACATATTAGAACAAGAATCGGAAGGTGCCAGTAGGAAATCAGTTGCCGAGAGTTTACGAGGGTTTAGTGCCCTATATACAGGCATAGGATCGCCGTTGAAAAACATTTCATAATTTATTCGCATTTGTTAATTTAATAACCAGCCCCAACTGGGCCCCAAATACATTATTTGTAAGCAGCTGCCATATCCGAACGGGTTGGTGCGTGACTACCATTCGAAAGTGCCTAGGTACGAATTTTTAGGCATAAAACAGCAAAATGATAGAAAAAGTTGTTTTTAACACACTTTTATTAGGTCGGGTTGTATGTATGTATGTATGTATGTATGTATGTATGTAACGGAATCTTTGAGCTTAATTTTCACTGGCTTCTAAAAATCTGATCGACTTGAAATTTTGCACACCTATCAAGGACCGATGACAATGCAATAATTTGATAAAAGTTTTCCATTATCCTTATTAGGATTGCCAGGATTAATATTTTCTTTTTTTACCTGTGGGCAAAAAGTAAGGTGAATTTGGTTGTAAAATGAAAAATCTTTTTTTATTCTTGTAAATCAATTTCATCCCCTTCAAAACAATCCCCTCTCGATGAATACACTTATGCCAACGATTTTTCCAATCCCCGAAACATGCCAAATAGTCCATTTTCGGTATAGCCATCAGCACCTTCTTCGATTCAGCTTTTATCTCCTCAATCGACTCGAAACGCGTTCCCCGGAGTGGTCTCTTGAATTTTGGGAATAGCCAGAAGTCACACGGAGCCAAATCAGGCGAATAACTCTAATTTGTATTATTCTATTTGTATCTTAATTTTTGTTATAATTCTGTTCTGAGGTAGTTGACTATGACTGATCGTTCGATTTGCTATTACTTCATTATAGGTCTCTTTGTCATTAAAATTTATTTTATACTTTTTAGTTCGATTAGCAAAAAAGCGTGTTTTTTAGTTGTTTTTTTTTAACTATTTTTTAATAGCGGTTGCCCCTCGGCAGGCAATGGCAAACCTCCGAGTGTATTTCTGCTATAAAAGAGCTTCTCATAAAAATTATCTGTCTTCGGAGTCGGCTTAAGCTGTAGATCCCCTCATTTGTAGAACAACATGAAAACGTAGGCCGCAAATAGGAAAAGGAGTTCAGCTAAACATCTAACAGAAGTGTGCACGCAAATTATTAATTTATTTTTAAGTGTAACTAAGTTTCATGGCGTTTGGGTGCGATTTCCTCCTTTAATTTTTTCAGACGTTCAGCTGAAAAATTGTCTTCCAGTATTTTGAAATAAATTGGAGTAAAACAGATATAGGGGTAGTATAGTAGAGAGTCCAGTATGGCAAGTGATTTTTACGATCATTAAATATGGGCCCCAAATCAAATAAAAAATTAACCAAAGAAAATCTTGTATGGCATATGAAGAGGTTTAAAGCAAATTCTACCACTTTTTAAGAAGATCGTCATATTGGATCCGCAATAAAAAAGTTATAAGAATATCGCTACAAGCCCAAATTAGAAGGAAAAGAAAAAAAGGAAAGAAGTGAACGGCACCCATTTATAAGTGGAAAAAGCAAATTTTTGCCTGCCGATAAAAAAGTTGGGTAGGTGACAAATGTTCACCCCAGATAAATTGCCAGAGGTGTACCTAAAATGGGATGAAATATGTTTAACTCTTAGCTTTGCTAAAGAATGATAACGAAATGAGCGATACTGAGATCCTACTGAGCTACCACAATTGCGTATTGAAATTATGTTGAGTCTCCTACATATGACCCGATTTACGCAGGGAAACATTTTGTTCGTGGGAGAAGGCCGCATGTATTTTTGAATTATTTAACTTTTTAGTAGTTTTGAGGCTTAGAAATGAAATACCCAGGAGACAAGAATCAACATTTTCGACACCTGCTCTTCTTTGCTACTCATTGAGGTCAAAAAGCTGCCGAAGCAGCCCGGGACATTTGCGACGTGTATACAGAAGGTGTCATAGGCGAGTCTATAACACGGAAATGGTTTGCAAAATTCAAAAATGACGATTTCGATGACTCGTTCCGCAGTGAAGGGTCCTCTGAATTCGTCGAAGAACGGCTTAAATAACTTTTGAAGGAGAACGGTTGCCTAACCATTCGTGAATTGGCGGAAAAAATGAACTGCAATCATAAAACGTTGCAATCATTCAACGGGATTTACCAAAAATTAGGAACTTGGGTCGGTTATGAGCTCAATGAAAAAAAAAACAAAGAAAGTCGCCTTCAAATTGCTTCTCAGCATCTCGCCCGCCATCGAGTAACACGTGGTCATAAACAGGGCTTTTTGTACCGAATCGTCACGGAAGATGCGAAATGATGCCCATACATCAATATAAAGCAAAGAAAGGAGTGGGTGGCTCCAGCTACGCCGAAACTGAGAGTCAAAGCGGATCTTCATCCAAAGGAGATCATGATATGTGTCTTGTGGGACTGCGAGGGCTTGGTGCACAGTCAACAAGGAGCCCTACATTGGCCGGCCAGTTGGGCCGCGTGAATGAGGCTATTCGACAGAAAAGACCTGATCGACATGGCTAAACTATACTCCTTCACGACAACGGCAGGCCTTATGTTGCACAAGTCGTCAAAGCCGAACTCCGAGAGCACGAATGGGAGGTCTTTCAGTATCCGCCGTATTTTAAGGACCTTGCACCTACCCATTACCATTTTTTTTGCTCCCTGTTAACATGAAGCGATTTTTGGCGGAACGGCATCAACAAGTTGATCGAGAGGTAGCAAGAGATTGGAAACAGCAACGGCGAAGGTGTAATTGATTAACTTATTGATATAACTATTGTTTTTTGTTTAAATAAATGTGTTCGGTAAGAGCGCTACGAACTTTTCCTCGACCCAAAATTTTCGTCACTTTATAAAAACCACAAAAATCGGGGCTGCACGAATGAGAAAATGTGAAAATATGCAAATGGCAAAAGATGCTAAGGAAGTGAACGTCAAAGCAAATATTGCCGAAAAGAACTTTGTCCGTGTGACCGCGAATGAAACACCAAAAGAGAATTTTCAGTGTCTCCCTTCCAGATGCCTCTGTGTGTAAATCGGGACTATCAAAAAAACGATTCTTGTTCATCAAAAGCGGATTTTGGTGCTCAATTCCCTACACACCGCATGCAATTCTCTACTCAAGCACTTCTTGGTGATTATCTTAAGTGACTATCTCGCAATATTTCAAGGTTGCGCTTGTTAATGCATACCAACAGGCCCTTCTGGCTGTGAAAATATGCTTGGGTTCGTATGCGTTTACCTTTGTATTTGTGCATTAATATAAAAACGATTTGCCATTGAAATTGAAGCAAATAGAAGCAAGAACAAGCTACGCTACCATCTGTAATAGCAAAACGAGCGTAAAGCAGCGTTTCAATACTTCGATTTAATATCGCGCAATTCGCATACACAGCTGTCTGGCGTTCATCTGCATATGTACATATGTATGTGTGTAAATGCAGTCGCAGCAAACTAAGAGCGAGTCTAATCGACAAACAAGGCAACCGACCAGTAAACAGCAGTCGTTGTCATTGGATAAACACAGCGCAGAGAGGGAGCGAAGAAGGTCTTAATTCAGAGCAAAGAAGGTTCTATGCAAGTTTTCTACCGTGGCAACAAAAAGTGATAGCAACTTCTGCTTGGATGCAATCGAAAAGATAACTGCAGTCAAATTTTTCACACTAAGTAAAGAGTTGCTGTGTTAAGTGAAAGGTGTTCAATGGTTTTCAAAAATATCTAGATAATAAATACGAGTAAATATAAAAAAAAACACGTGTATACGGATTTGAATGCATTGATGTATATACATATGTGCATATATGAGTATGAGTGCAGGTATACAGTAGGCAAGCACTGTTGGGAAATTTGCATAGGTAACTATGCAGGCTCTTTTGCATCATGGTACTGATATTCATAATCTTCATTTTGCTCATCCAAGGTTCATTTGAACTTTGCACGTTTAAATAGTTCTATTAAGTTGTGCTCTAAAGAAGTACGTTTCTTAATAGCAATGAATCTTAGTAGTGAAATGAAAAAGTGTGAGGAAAACGGCAAGGATATTTGAAAGAAGCAAATCGAATCAATAGGAAAGTGGAGCTCAGGTGGCACGGACTACATGACTCCGTACTTTAATTGGGAGAGAAGGTTTCGCACTACAATTGAAGAGGTGGGATGGCACAAAGGCATGAAGCCTGGCCATAGAACCTTTCACATCTATACAAACGGCTCGAAAACTCCAGACGGAGTGGGAGCGGGTATTTACTGCTCAAAACTAGGAATAAGGCAGTCTATCAAGCTGCCAGACCACAGCAGTATTTTCCAAGCGGAAGTTTTTGCTGTGGGGAAGGCCGCGGAGCTAGCCTACACTAGAACAAGAAAGAACTCAACAATTAATATATGCATACGTGGATAGTCAAGCAGCAATAAGAGCAATAAGCTCATATTGTATTAAGACCAAAAATGTTCGACGGAGCAGGGAGGCCATAGAAAGGATAGCCGCAAACAGTAGGCTGCATATCTACTGGGTACCTGGTCACAAAGGCATTATGGGGAACGAAATAGTAGATGAGATAGCAAAAAGTGGTAGTCTCACCATTTGAACAAGAGAACGACATACCGAAACCGCTAAACACAATATACAACGAAATGGACGACCACATGAAAAGGCAAGTGGAAGCTAGGTGGACTAACCTGACCACATGCAAAACAGCAAAAGTCATGTGTAGAACTAACGACAAAAAACTGACTCAATTCGTACTTACGCTCTCGCGATAGGAATGCAGAACTATTATAGGTATGCTAACAAGTCACAATCTATTGGCTGCACATGCGTACAAGATAGGGATTGCTAAACGGACAAATGCAGGAAATGCAGAGAGGATGTTGAGGAAACTTTAGAACACCTTCTGTGCGTTTGTCCGGCATGCTGGGATGCCCACTGTTTGAGGATCTGGAAGACGTCTCAAAAGCGGAGCTTCCAACCCTACTTAGATTCGCCAAAAGCGCTGACATCCTACATGATGTCTACTTTAGGTATTCATAGAGGTCGGTCTCCATCTGGTATCGCTAGGGACCAAAAGGTCTATGCGTAGCTTATTGCCAACCAGGCTAACCTAACCTAACCTAAATCGATACTATTTTTTCTTCTTTTTTTTAACTCCACTCTATGCATAGTTGAAAGAAAGTGGCAGGGTTCAATGAAATAATATCTTGGCTATTATTGACACAGCTTTTTTGAAGTGCAGAACATTCACAGAGAAGGTCTTGTACCGATTCAATTTCTTCTTCACTTCCACAGCTCCTGCAGAAGTCATTGTGAGGTACACCCATTCTACTGGTTAGAGTGCCAATAGTGCAGTGACCCGTTATAATACCTGTGAGGACGCTGGTAGGTGATCTGTTGAAGCCGAGCAGAAATTTTGACCTTTTAAGATTCAGTTTTGACCAGAACATTCTGGAGACCCTGCAGTTATTAGTTAAATACCACCTTCTATTGGGTTCCGCGATTACGCCTAAGGCAATCGCAGTGTTTAGTTCGTTTAGAGGACTGCTAATTTTCTTGCGGATGAGAGTGCTCTTTTATTTTCCTCCTCTCCAAAATGGTCGGGGAGCCAACAAAGTATGGTGTCGCGTTGATGGATAAGCGAGAAAAATCTCCTGCATTCTTTAACACAACTTGAATTGATGTGCGCTGAGGCGAGTGCTTTCGTCGCCGCTTGACTGTCAACAAAAATGGTGAGTTTACCGGAGGTAAATTCATTAGTCCTATCGTCTGTACTGTTTTGTCTATAGCGTAGATCTCAGCTTGGAAGACGCTACGCCGGTCCTGGAGAATACTCCCGGCGGAAAGCCATTGCCCATCTATGAGCCGTCAGTATAAATATGGTGACCACTATCATCTGATATGACTCTGGTCTGCCAATCCTTTCTGTCGGGTATTCGTATTTTAGAGTCTTTGTTCAGATCTATCTTGGAAAGCGGATTTGGCCGCTATCTCTTTACCAGGGATTTCAGTATTTTTTTAGTCCAGAAAATACCGGGGCTATTCGTCAACAATCTCAGGATTTTTAATTTCTTACGAAGCAAATGAAGTGGGGACAGAAACCGTGAACGTTTTTACGGCGTCCCATTTAGCGACGGTCGAGCACATATCCTGGACAACTCTTGAGTGAGATGGCGGATGTTTGAGTGCCTTCTCCAACTCTGCTTGTTAGTCACTGAAAGGTTTGTTCTGCGCTCTCTACTGTATTTAAATAACTGAGGCAAGAAGAAGACATATTTTTACAATATCTACAGCAGAGATAGACCTTATAGCACTCCAAGTACCGGAATAAGGTAGCGATATCTTAAACATTGTTGATATTTTAATTTGCTGTTGTTGTAAGAGTATAACACGGAGCTCGACAAACATAAGACCGAAGTCACCCTGATGACACGAGGTCATATGCCACTCGAGGTCAGCATGCAACTAGCCGATACGTTCTTAGAGACTCAAAAAGTTATGAAATATTTGGGCATCCAACTCGATTGGAGGCTTACGTTCTCACCCCAGATACGGCACGCGGCCACTAGAGCAGCGAATATCATAGGAATGCTGAGCAGACTAATGGCGAACATCGGTGGATCAACCCAGATTAAAAGAAGGCTGATCATGGTAACCACAAACGCAATACTCCTGTACGACAGCCAAATATGGGGAGATACGCTAAACTGTAAAACTAAACGCAAAGCACTGGAGACTATACAACGAACAGAGGCATTCAGAGTTGCTTGAGCTTACCGCACTGTCTCAGTTTTTGTGTTCAGCGGGGAGATACGAGATGCGTGGGATTCCAAGAAAAAAATACCACCACTAACGCCGTGCAACGGATATGCCAAACGATGCAACGATGACAAAGCGCAATGGGACACTGAATCGAGTGACAGATGAACGGCGAAGCGGATTACTACAATAGGCAAATGGGTTCAAAAGAACTTCGGGAAGTGGACTATTTCATGACTCAACTCCTCTCTGACCACGGGTATTTCCTTCCTGCATGGATAAAGTAATTGACCCCACGTGCATATACTGCGAAGTACTGAGCGATGACTCTGAACACACATTCTTTGGTTGCGACAGATGGCTCGTGGAAAAAGAAGATCTGAGGGAGCAGATTGGCAACATCGCGCAGACCAAGACGCTCGAAAGCGTGTAAAGAGATACATTGAAAACGTATTTAGGAGAAAAAAGATAGTACTCAACAACAGTACAATAAAGCCAGACCTAACAGACAGACCTAAGAAGACGAAGCTGGAGCTGGATACAAGCATGGTGGACCAAACATGGGCGAATAGAACTGGTCCATTTTATGAACGTCTTTCGGAGCTCTCCCATCGCAATGCAGAAAGTAGTCCCGGAAGGGAGTTTCCCCAGTTTCGCTGTAGGTGAAAAGGTATTTTAAACCCTCCCTCTTCTTCTTCTTGTTCTTAATTGGCGCGATAACCGCTTACGCGATTTTGGTCGAGTTTAACAAAGCGCGCCAGTCGTTTATTCCTTATGCTAACCGCCGCCAATTGGACACATCAAGTGAAGCCAAGTCCTTCTCCACCTGATCTTTCCAACACAGAGGAGGCCTTCCTCTTCCTCTGCTACCACCAGCTGGTACCGCATCGAACACTTTCAAAGCCGGAGCGTTTGTATCCATTCGGACGACATGATCTAACCAGCGTAGCCGCTGGATCTTTATTCGCTGCGCTATGTCTATGTCGTCGTAAAGCCGTCGCCGTTGCCAACGTGCAAAGGTCCCTCCCTCACCCACCAAAAAAACAAGGATAAAACATGCATCATACCGTTTTGAAGAGCTCTGTGCCCTTAACTGGAAGTAAATCGGGGGTCATTTCGGTAATGTAACAGAGACTGTCGGGAGAATGTGATTTACCCACCACCAGATTCTATTGACATTTATTCTGTGCAGCACTTCTAACAGTAAAGATAAATCGCTGTAGTTGCCAGGCTGCAGATTTTGTGAGCAAAGATCGGTTGCGTTTCGCTTTTCTACCTGGTGCCATTGCTGTTGAGTGAAGACGAAGCCACCAATTTCCAACAACTTTTGCTGTTTCACTCTTTTCCGGTCGATTACTATAGAAAAGTAGCGGTATTGCAGCTCCATTTCAAAGTAATCCTGGGAGCGCCGAAGTTAGTTTTGTTCTATTTAGTCGGCTGCATATACATACATTAATCACAGCTGGTAACGAGTGCAAAGCCGATTAGCTTCTGAAAATTGGATGGTTTTATCCAACGTGCAGCTCTTGTGGCTGCGGCTTGATTAAAGAAATTCTACATAAATCCATTTATTGTCCCTTTCTAATTTGAAAGCTATCTAGTAAAATTAAAATGTACAGTTAAGTCCATTTGAGTTTTTTAAATGCTAAACTTTAATTCAATAGACGACTCTTTTCATTAATTTTGCAGCCTTCTGCAGGCTCTCTAGGCTTTTAATGACTTTCTTTCTTCTTTGCAGGAAATGTACCTTTTATTCTACAGCCCGCTTTAGCCGGACCAAATACAAAATCACGCTGGCAACCAGACAACTGGCCTGCTAACGCACCACGAAGACAATCTGTCGGCGTTGCAATCAAATGCATGCTCATATATACATACATAGGTACACATATACATAGGCATGTTGAACTTAATTCACGCTGTTGAGGGAAAAATGTGATCTGAAAAAATAGTGCATTTGCATTTCTGGTGTTTTACCAACATTAAATCGTTTCTGTCTGCGTTTGCATTGCATAACTAACGAGCCAAAATGAATAAAAAGGCTGAAATGCCAGACATAATGAACAACTCAGACTTTTGCAAAATGTCTGCGTGTTTATTTTGTACGCCATGCCCTTGTGCGTGTTTGGGTGAAAATTTGCTTAATATTAAATTTCGCTTAACCATATCAGGAATGGCCAAAAGGGGAGTAAGATTTTGTCTTTGACATTCTCAGCGGCATTCCTTTATTTTCAACTTCCTTACCATTCTGTCAATTGTTTATTTTAAATTTTGATATCTTCTTACTCGCAATTCAATTTGTGGTTTTCTGTGGTAGTCTCATCGCCATCTGCAGCACAGCAGCACTGCAGACATGCAAAAATGTTGAATTGAAGAATGTGAAAAGTGGTTTTGTTTGATTTGCATGCTTTTTAGCAATTGCCTTTGTCGCAGTGTACTTGCACATATAAAAGTGTATGCATTTGTGCTACGTAAAAATGGTTAGAAAATGATGAAAGCTTTCAAGCTTGTTATAATGGATTGCTTCGGTCCTACTGGGCGTATGAGTGTTGCGCAATATCCGTATTGACTGACATATACATGTACGTACGAGTATGTATTAGTATGCCCGGAGTTATTGCACGCAATTCTGTTGATTGATTTCAAAATTATATGGATTTTTCATTGCAATAAATATTGCAAAATTTTAGCTGTAGGAAACAAAAACATTATTGCAGAAGCAATTGAATTCATTTTTCATTGTAAAATATTTCCTATTTGATGGAGATAATATTCGATTTTTGCGGTAGAAATTATTGGTTTTGACATAACGATTTAAACAAATATGTAGCAGAGATTACATGCCAGTACAATTTCAGAAAAACCAATTTGCGACTTTGGTAAGTTTAAATTGTATGACAAGAATTGTCCCTCAGTTCCTGCGGCTGACGTAACCGAATGGGTGGGTGCGTGACTACTATTCGGTAACACGGTAGCGGTTCGAAACCGCGGATGGAAAATGATGGAAAAAGATTTTTCTAACAACGGTCACCGCTCGGCAGGCAATTGGAAACTTCTCAGGGTATTTCTGCCCTGAAAAAGGTCCTCATAAAAAGCCATCTGCCGTTCGTTGGCGTCATAAAACTGTAGGAAGGCGGTACCGCAATAAGTACCCGAGTTTGATAACAGGGGGCGTTCCTAAGTGAAGTTGATGTTTGCATCGTGTGCTGCTATCTATAAAACGACGGCAGAACAAATTTCAGACTGATTGATAGGTTAGTTTGGATTTGGCAGCTATTTGAGTTTCGTGATTTTCGCTAAGATGGAATAAGAGCAGTATCGTTCGGTAGTTGGTTGGAAAGTCTATGGGAACGCTTCGCCATCTATGACCACAGTTAGATTGAAACGAGTTTAAACGTGGGCGATCATTCGTTTTTGATGAGGAGCGACCAGAACGTCCGGCAGAAGTGGTTACCGAGGAAATCATTTAAACAGTCCACGACATGATTCTCGCTGATCGACGAATGAAAGTGCGCGAAGTAACAGAGGTCATAGGTGGGCGACGTTGGCGAACTTCCGTTTTTAATGAGGAGCGACCGGCAGACGTGGTTATCAAGAAAATCATTCAAAAAGTCCACGACATGATTCTCGCTGATCGACGAACGAAAGTGCGCAAAGTAACAGAGGCCATAGCTACGTCGGCCGGAACGGCAACTAATATTTTCATGATAAATTGGCGATGAAAAAATTGTTGGTCCGTTGAGTGCCACGATTGCTAACGGTAGGAAACAAGCGTATGCGGCTGTTAACTTCGAAACAGTGTTTGGAGAAATTTAAGCGAAATCCGGAGAAATTTTTGCATCGAGTTGTCACCGTTGATAAAAACTATATTCATCATAACACATCAGAAACTAAGCAACAATCACAATAATGGATTTCTCTCGGTGAATCTGCTCCAAAGAAGGTGAGGACAGTCCCATCCGCCGAAAAGGTCATGGCGCCGATTTTTTGGAATGCCAACGGCGTTATCCTCATGTTGGTTTTTGCTCGGCTTCGGCTAAAATGGGTAAAATTTCAGGTCGGTTCAGCCTTCAAAATCGGTGTTCGGCCGTAACACAGTGCGCCGAATTTAAATTTTTTTTCTCACATATAAGAAAATCGATATGTGCGCGATACTATAAGCCAATAGTAGAAAATTGTTTTATTTTAAAATTTAAGTTAAAACCCAGTAATAAAAAAATTAACCCAAAAATTCTATAAAATTATAAAAGTTAATTAATTAATCACGCTATAGGAGGATCTACAAGTTTAATGGCGTCATATTTCAATAATATTTTACGCTTGTGGAGTAGACAGCTGCAGTACACAAACATACAAGCAGAGGAGCGTGTAAAGATCAAAATAAAGACTTCAAATACTCAAAAACATTTTTTATTTAGTTAAGAATTTATTCAAAAACAAAATTAGATGATTAAGTTTGCACCACCTATTATATGTAAGTATGACTACTTCAAGCCCGGCACTAGATGTTCTGGTTAGTCTACCACCACTTGTTGTTTTCATCAAAGAAGAGGCCTTGAAGGACATCTGCAGGCTGAAATACAATGGGAATTCGTACAGCCCTATCCGGCATTGGACAACAGAGAAGCCATGGAATTCGATCCACGATTCTTTTTATGCCACTTCACTCCATCTCATCAGGAGTCGTACTTGAAATGAGATGCAGTGTAGTGCTGTCAGAGGCTCAATTGTGATCAAATTCTGAAAATGAGCACGGATGGCTCCAGGTCTGAGCACGGTTCCAGCTCTGGTGGGTACGTGGAATCAAGAGGGCAAAATTGCATTTTGCTTTTGGAATGTACGAATCTATGTCGAAGCTGCGCTCATGGCCTTAGACAGCCTCCAACCAGTTCAAGGGTAGCTGAGTCTTGTAAATGCAAGCTGAATTCTGTCGGTAGACATACTATACTGATGCTGACATGGGTCCCGGTACACGTGAGTATCGCGAGTAACAAGACCTATGACTATTTAGATAGGATGGGCTCTGAGCCAAACTTCTGCTCATTTTGCCACTTCCTTTTGCATTCATTAAAGTCACGGTTAGCAAACGGGTTACTCTAACCCACAAGCGAGCTTGGCAAGTTGAGAGAGGCTACAAAACTGATGATCACATCCGACCGACTGCCGCAGATCCTGCTGTCATTAAGCAGAAGAGACTGTAGGCGAGAGGAGGATGAGACGGCGGATCATTTTCGGTGCGTCTGCCCGGCCTTCGCTCGAATCAGGCTTGAGGTCTTGGCTCTTTAGCAACACAAGATATAGTCGGAGTTCTTCGCAGGGCAGGTAAATTTAAAGAAAGTTAAAAAAGGAATCCGAGTGCAGTACAATGGACTTAATGTTGTAATAGTGCTGTACTTGCTAGATGCCCCCACAAATACACCAAAAAAAAAAAAATTTATATTAAATGAAAGAAGAATGTCAAGAGAAGTCAGAGAAATTCTCTTTTGTCATAATTATCCTAGCTGAATATGTTAAAATTTTTGAGTAACGATCAAACAATTAAAGTTTATGCTTGACAAGGTGACTTTTCACACTAAAAAATTCTTTTGCTGTTTTTCGTTTGTTCCATTCGGTTGTAAGTTACCAGGTGTTAACAATTCAAGTCAACAAAGAGAAAATTCGGTACATTTTAGGATTTTTCTTTGATAAAGGCGAAAATGCGAAAATGCAAACCAGGCCGTTGAAATTGTGAATGGTGTTTCTGGTGCCTAACTGCACTGATACTGAGCAGCTAAATAATTACGTGCAGTTTGGTTCCGTCGACTCCGTTCAGGCATTTTTTATATTATAGAAAATGTCGATAAAATCACAGAAATAATGTTGAATTTTGCAAATTTTATATAAAGGGTGATTTTTTAAGAGCTAAAGAAAAGTTTTTCAAAAAAACACACGTAAAATTCAGAAAAATACAAAACATTTTTATTTAAATCGATATTACAGTCCATATAATTTAATGTTTGAAGATTATTTCATGGAAATATTGACTGCGACTGCGCTTCAAATGGTCCATCCGCTTAGTCCAATTTTGGCATACTCTTTCCAATGTTTCGGCGGGTCTCTCACATATAAATGCTTTAATGTTGTCGTCCAATGCGTTAATTGAAGCAGGCTTGACTGAATATACATGAGCTTTAACATAGCCCCACAAAAAATAATCTAAAGGCGTTATATCGCACGATCTGGGTGGCCAATTGACAGGTTCCGAACGTGGAATAAAATGTTCACCGAACTCACCTCTCAACAAGTCCATTGTTACGAATGCTGTGTGCTGTGTGGCATGTGGCACCGTCTTGTTGAAACCACATATCATGCAAGTCAAGCTCCAGCATTTTGGACAAAAAAAGTTGGATATCATTTCACGGTAGTTACGCACCATTCACAGTTACGTTACGATTCGCAGCATGTTTGAAGAAGTACAGTCTAATGATACCTCCAGCCCATAAGCTGCACCAAACTGAGACCTTTTCTGGATCATTGGTATTCTTGCAATTCTTCTGGCTGATCTTCACTCCAAAATCGACAATTCTGCTTACTTACGTACCCATTGATCCAAAGCCGCCGTAGCCGAATGGGTTGGTGCGCGACTACCATTCGGAATTCACAGAGAGAATATCGGTTCGAATCTCGGTGAAAACACCAAAATTAAGAAAAACATTTTTCTAATAGCGATCGCACCTCGGCAGGCAATGGCAAAACCTCCGAGTGTATTGCTGCCATGAAAAAGCTCCTCATACAAAAAGAAATATCTGCCGTTAGGAGTCGGCTTGAAACTGTAGGTCCCTCCATTTGTGGAACAACATAAAGGCGCACACCACAAGGAGGAGCTCGGCCAAACACCCAAAAAGCGTGTACGCGCCAATTATATATATATATATATACTGATCCAAAAATGAGCTTTGTAGCTGAACACAATTTTTCGATAAAAAAGTGGATCTTCGGCCAACTCTCCAAGAGCCCATTCACCAAAAATTCTGCGTTGCGGTAGATCGTTCGGCTTCAATTCTTGCACCAGCTGTATTTTGAAAGGCTCAACACCTAAATCCTTTCGCAAAATTTTCCACGTTGTTGAGTAACAGAGGGCCAATTTGCTGCGAACGGCGACGAATCGATAATTGATGGTCATCATTAACACTGGCCGATAAAGCTGCGGTATTTTCTTCAGTTCGCACTCTACGTAAGCCTGTTGGTGGTTTGATGTCCAATAAAGTAAATTTGGTTCTAAATTTAGTCACAATAGCTCGAATAGCCGCTTCAGTGGGTCGATTAAACTGACCATTAAATGAAAGAAGCGCGCGATAAACTTTCTTAACAGAACACGCATTTTTATAATAAAATTCAATGATTTGCAAGCGTTGTTCGTTTGTAAGACGATTCATGGTTAAATTATAAACCAAACTGAAGATGTTTGACAGTGAAACAAAACAGTAAACTTGCGTCAGCTGTTTAAACCAACTGTTAAAAAAGATAATAGCTAAAAAATCACCCGTTATATGTTGTCCTTTAACTCTTAGTGGAGCGTTGGGCGTCAATTTTAATAGAATTTAATTTCATAGAATTATTATAATTTTATGGTGCTGCTCGGTGCAATATTACGATTAATTGCAAACGCCTTTCAAACATTTCTAGCAACTCTAATAATAGTATTTTCCTGACACGAATTTCTTTCACCATTCGTGTTCGATATCTGTATGAAAAAATGGCACAATGACAAGAAAACAAGTGTTTGCGAAAAATTGCCCATTTAAATCGGAAAGTAATGCCCAGCAGAGCACTTTTATTTATCATTAAATTTCAAATGAAAGCGGCTGTCAGAAGAAAAACAGATATTTGCATTATTTGTTTGTTTACAAGAGAATAAATACATATAGAAACAAGCATATTTACAATTGTTCTGGTGGAGTACTTCGGTACTTATGTGGGTGTGTATGTAGCTGTTGTTTGCAATTGTCATTGTCATTGTAACAAATTAAATATAGGGCTGAATTTAATATGGGACTGAATTTAATATAGGATTGTAGTATTGTGAAAAATTCATATGCATGTACATACACACATACATATGTATGTATGTGTTAAAAAAAGCCCAAAAAATTGCCTGTGTCAACAGTCGACAATGCGGGTGACGGCTACCGATGCGTGGCCAGGTGGGCTGCAAGGATAGCTACTGTATTTGTTTGAGTATGCACATACATGGATACATATATGCGCGTGTGTGTGTGTTTGTATGCGCGTGGAAAATTCAATGCGCTGTCAGTTGACAATCGCAGTCAGCGCCACAAAAACCTGTTGGTTCGCATCGTATGCTAACCGCAAATAAAGGGGTCATCAAACGCAACTGAATGGCGTATAATGAAAAATCAAAAAAAAAGCATTCCGCACAAATTTTGAATTGCAAACATGTCTGCCTCTCGTTTGCCAACCTCTCCTTGTCAATGCGCTGATCTTTTATTATTTCTTATACGAGTATGCGTTGAATATTTACACTCAGCCAAAGTTACATGCAGCTGTGAGCTTATCAAGCGACCGCCATTGTTGCCAAATGTCAAATGCATTCAGTCAACTTCATTCAATCCTCATTCATTTTAATGGCATTTAGCAAATGCATTCACTCGTTTAACGCTCTGCACTTAAGGGATGCATGACAATTTTTTAAGTTTTTATTATCTTTCGGTGTCCATATGCTCCGTTTTGGTTTTTTGCTTATGTTGCACGATGACATTACAGCGCATATCGATGGCAACATTGTTGCCTTTGGCTGGCGATTGTTGAGAAGCGCGAATTCAATAATAATAACAACAATGAGTGGGCTGTATGCCCGTGGCTAAAAATTGCAGCACAATTATTTCTAAGAAATGCAATATTACACTGATTTCTTACAAAAAATGGGCAAGCACAAGTAAGAGCAATTAAAAACGAACTGGAGAGGTGTTGAACACAAATTTGAATAAACTAAAAATAAATAAACCAAAATTTTCAATGCGAACAGTCGAATAGCGCATATATGTATGTATATATATATATAATTGACCCTTATACCCTATTTGGGTATTTGGTCGAACTTCTTCTCCTATTTGTGGCGTGCGTCTTGATGTTGTTTCACAAATGGAGGGACCTACGGTTTTAAGCCGACTCCGAAAGGCAGATCTTTTTTTATGAGGAGCTGATGGTTAATAGTAAATACAAAGCGGCGCAAAATTAGTTCCCCTATCGTTAGATTTATAATTTTTGCAAATGCCGTCGTGCGTCAGTCATATTTGACCCTTTATGAACTAGACAGCTGCAATGAACAAACAGTTAAAATCAAATAAAGACTTCCATCACTCAAAATCATTTTGCTTATTTAGAAAACAAGTTATTCCAAAAAAAAAAAAAAATTGGATGATTATTTTTGGTGTACATATAAACGAAAATATTGTGAAATGATAGAAAAATAATAGAACATATTTTTTTTTTAATAGCGGCCAGCCCAGCCAGCAAATCTCTGAGTGCATTTCTGCCAAGAAAGCCAAAACTCATAAAAAAAGCCACGTGTACGGGGTGCGAGGCGAGGGCGGCGCAACAAAAAAAAAAAAGGAGGAGAAGCTCGGCCAAATGACCAGCAAAGAATGTAAGTAGGAATTATATAAAATTTATTAAGCGACCCGGCCATATAAGTCGGGTGCTTCTAGATACGGTTAGTCTAGGAAGCAGCGTCTGTAGCTGATATGAGCTTTAAAACAATAAATTATGTGCTTTACGATGATATCTACTCTCCCTTCTTTGCCTTTCATGTAACCTGCACTGGAAAGAACATACTTCCTTATTTGATTAGTGACCAGTCGATAGAAGTGATATCCAGATCTGATAGATGTTATGTCTATTAAGGGCTTAAGATTAGCTATATTCGATATTATTTCTTCTGGTTAGTGCTAATTTAAAGTTATCTACCCTCAAAGAAGAGAAACAAAATCTGCTCTCAATTGCTTGGCTATTCAACCCATTCGGATGAGCCTCTTTAAGTAACCAGACAGCGATAAGAAAGGTGCTACCTAATCATGCACAAACTCTATTGTATCATTGGCATAGTGCTTCAGCTTCGAAAATACTTACAGCAGTCAAAAAAACTATTCGACATTAGAGTAATTTTTTAAAACTGTCTGTAAAGTCGGTTTACTGACGATAGTTTAACGTGACAACGTCATAAGAAAATATTGATGTAATGGTTGCAATTTTCAAAACAAAATTTTAATTTATTTGTTTGATAGATATTTTGTATGGATATAGAGAAGGAGGCAAATGGAATCGCAATAGAATTGATCAAGTTACATTTACACAAACGTGAAAAATAGCGAAACATTTATCAAATTCATGAAAGATATCTTCAATTTCGATTGTGCATCAGACGTTAATAAGTCAACAACACTAAGAGGCACCATCATCGATTTGCCTTTTTCAAGACACTTTACACTCGAAACACTCCCTTTCATTTCCTACTTTTTCTATCATCGTCCTATTCTCAACAGAGAAATGGTTCATTACCATGCACACAAGAAGAAGTCATATGCAAATACAAATATGTGAATTTATATACATAGATATACGCATATACATACATACATATGCTCACTCAAATAGGAGAGAGCCAGATGTCGAACGTTGCCGAACGCGAGGGCCGATTGTGCCGTTCCGCGCTCTTGCTTGCAGTTCAAGCAAGGTAACGACACATGAGCAAGATAACGACACATTTTTTCGTGCGTGCATCCGCCCAAATCGAATTATAAGATGTTATCACGTCAAAATGTTTAAGTTTCTGGTTAAGATAATGTTGTATAGTAAGAATTTCAGAATATGCCGTTATACAATTAACCAATACTTCACATTTTAAGACTCAGTCATCTTTTAGGATAAGACCGCACAAATTCCAAAGCAAAAAAAGTATTCGACAACCGTTGTTTTTCTTTTATATTGAATATGTATTTTGTATTATTTGTTGTTGTTGTTGGTAAAAATAGCGCTAGAATTCTTGTTTATTATTTACAAGCATTTTTTACTCATTTTTGTAAAAGTGATCACGAAGATGGGACGTAAAAGCAAAGAAACTTCTCTAGATGTAAGAAATTTAATAATACATCATTACAAATTAGGAAAGACCGAAAAACGCATAGCAAAAATTGTTCAGAAACCAAGAACTACTGTTCATTACATCATAAAAAAATTCAAGACAGAAAACACTGTGATAAACAAGGAAAGGACTGGTCAACCTCGCAAGCTTACGGAAATAGATGAACCGCGAATCGTGCGGGAAGTGAGAAAAGATCCGAAAAGTAATGCCACGGTTTTGGCAAAATTCATTGAGGAGCACATAGGCGTATCTGTTACTTCCCAAACAATAAGAAATGTGCTAAGAAAACATAACTTCCATGCGCGATCAGCTAGAAAGAAACCACACATTTCGAAGAAATATAGGAAGATAAGATTAGACTTTGCGAAGGAACACGTAAATAAGCCCATTGAGTTTTGGGTAGATGTAATTTTTGCCGACGAAAGTAAATATAACCTTTTTGGATGTGATTGGAAAGTTCTGGTGTATCGTAAGCCTAACACAGAATTGGAAGAAAAGAATATGGTACCAACGGTGAAACATGGTGGAGGTAGTGTTATGTTATGGGGATGCATGGCGGCATCAGGTGTTGGCAATTTAGCATTTATTGATGGGATCATGGACCACCGAAAATATATTGATCTCCCAAAGCAAAATTTACAGCCAAGCGCGGAAAATTTGGGTCTGTCAAATAGATTTAAGTTCTATCAGGACAATGACCCCAAACATAGCGCGATTAATACAAAGCTTTGGCTGCTCTATAATTGTCCAAAAATAATAAAAACGCCGCCACAGTCCCCAGATCTTAACCCAATTAAACACTTTAGAGTCATTTGGGGGAAAAAATCCGAAATCGCAAGTTCTCAAACAAGAACCAGATGAAAGTCATCCTGCAGGAGGAATGGACCCAAATTGACCCAGAACATACCCAAGCATTGGTCAAATCTATGCCAGATCGTTTGAGAGAGGTCATACGCCGACAAGGAAAAGCAACTCGCTACTAAAGTTGTAGTATCATTAATACATTTTAAAAATATTACCAATGTCGAATCCTTTTTTTGCATTCTTCTTGTTATGTATTTTGTAGGTCATGAATTTTTTACATTTTTGTTTTGAAATCTCATTTTTTGTATTGAATATTACATTCTGGTTCCTTAATAAAATTTGTGTTCCTTCCACAGTTTTTTATTGACAAAATAATAAACTTTATTACTTATGTCGAATATTTTTTTTTGACCGCTGTATATTTCTTTTTTAAGAGATTCCCAATAAATGGGAGTGACCAGATTTGGAGCCATATACAAAAGTTTCAAAGCTAAAAATATTAAATTATTTAGTGGCGACTAGTCATGTGATCCAAGTATTTTGGACATTGTCGCCAATTCTTCTATAAATTTACTTATTTGTAAATGGAAATGGAAAGCAACTGAATGGAAAGTAAGCTGAAACGATTTTGAATAAAAAATTAATAATTTTCCGATTCATTCATTGCTGAAAATTTAGCATAGAGTTTCTTAAAGTGAAATACCTTCGGCTATTTAAAACATTTAAAAGAAATAAGAATTTTGAATATTTTGGGATGAAATATGCTTGCAAAAAAAGTGTTTTTGTTTTTTGGAGAATACATTTTTTTTGCCAAATACAGTCGTACAAATTTACGGTCTTGGACGCTCCAAAAACTTCATTGTAAATGCCCTTAAGCCCAAAGAATCCAAAGAACGAAGTGGTGAAAAAAACGACTTGTCATTGTCATCAAAGGTCATTGCTGCTGAAATCAAAAACGTAGTATTAGCAAGAACTGTACGGCATCGTCTGTAGACTTGTACCTACCAGGCAGAATAGCTCGTAAAGTTCCTCTGTTGAAAAAATCATATCTAACGAAGAGAAAAAGTTTTGCTCAAGTCATGATGTGGACCAGAAGATATGAAAAAATATAGTAGTATAATATACTTTGGAGCGATGAGACAAAAATAAATTTGGAAATGATGCTGGGAAATATGTTAGAAGTCCTAAAGGACAAGAGTGCTCACCGCAGTTCAAAAACAAAAAGAGTCAAGCATGATGACGACAAAATAATTATTTGGGAATGCTCTTTTGACATGGAGTAGGATTTATTCACCTCATAATTAATAAAAGAAGAGATGCAACCATTTGCTTAGGAGAATATGCCATTTAGGTGGTTTTTTACGCAAGATAATGACCCAAAACACTCATCAATGCTAGTACGTGAATGTTTTTTACAAAATAATGTTAAAGTTATGGATTGGCGAAGCCGAAATAAACCCCATTGAAAACCTTTGCGAAGATTTAAAGAAGTGAATCGGGAAGGAAAAATTCAAAAATAGAACGACTTCATGGCAGAAAATGAAAGAACTATGATATTCCACTCGCACAGAAACCTGTCACAGGACTAGCATTTTTAATGAAATCATTAAGTTCGTTTTCTATGGCATTTATTTTGGTTTCGTTGTTGTTCCTATTCTCACTAGTTTAAGTTTTTAAAGATCTTTGATTTATTACGGGTATGGGAATAAGTTTCCGCCCTCGTAAAAGAGTTGTCGCTGCTGATATTATTTTTGTGTTGGCTGTAGTAATATACTGGTGATTTTAATGTGTATATGTGAGATCTCGATAGCAGTGATCGACATTCGTTTGAAGCGTAAAGATCCTTTTTGATCGGACGTCAAAAATGACTACGTTCGTCCCGAGAAAACAGCATTTGCGGGAAAGGAAAGTGCAGCTGAAACGTGTCTTATATTGATCCATCTACACAGTAATCGCGCTCCGTCAAATACAACTTGTAAAGAGTGGTTTCGACGCTTCCAAAGTGGTAATTTCGACGTAAGTGATAAAGACCGCAAAGGGACACGGAAAAAATCTGAAGATACTCAATTACAACAATTATTGGATGAAGATTTATGTCGAAGGGTTGGGTGTTGACAGATCAACCGTCGGCAAACGCTTGCACGTGATGGGAATGGTCCAGAAAGTAGGTAATTCGGTGCCAAATCAGTTGAAGGAGAGGGATATCGGAGTCGTCTGGTGACGTGAGATGCTCCTTGAACGGCAGAAAAAAAAAGTGTTTTTTTCTCCGCATGGATCTATGATATGTATCTATTATGATAACCCTAAGCGTCGAAAATGTTTCAGCCTGCCAGATGCACCAGGTCCATCGACAGCGAAAATAAATATTCATGCTTGAAAGGTTATGCTGTGCATCTGATGAGATCAGAAGGGTGTCATCTATTATGAACTGCTTAAACCATCACTGGCGATCGTTGCCGACTGCAGCTAATGCGTTTGAATCGAGCTCTCAAAGAAAAGCGTCCGAAATGGTACGGTAGACATGAGAAACTGTCATGCAGCAAATGACAATGGCAGGGCTCACTTTGCTGAATCGGTCCAGAAATATTTAGAAGGACTGAATTGGAAAATCTTGCCCCACCCGGCGTATTCTCCAGACGTTGCACCTTCGGATTACCATCAGCCTTTATTCGCTTCTTACGGGAGCATCGCAAACTGGCTCAATGAATGTATCAAGTCAAAAGAAGTTGAATTTTTTGTCAGAGGAATCCGTATTCTACTTGAAAAATGGAGTAAAGTTGTAGCTTCCAATGGCACATACTTCACATAATATCAGGTATTATTTAATTGTTTAAATAATTCTTACCTTTGGCTAAGAAAGGACAGAAACTTATTCTCATATCTTATATTTGTTCTATTAATCTATGAAATAAAAACCACTTACAATTGAATATCTGTTATTAATAATTTTAAAAAACTTGCATTTGTGTATGAACGTGGAAGGTACCTAATTTAATGACTATATGTGTATATGTATATGTGTCCTATTGGAAAACTATTCCTTAGACCATTGGGGTACGTGCCTGAGACTCTATTTAGGAATAAAAATCCCTTTCCGCATTCGTACAAGAATTTCAATTTCATGGAGTTATTTAAGTTTTTTGCTCTTCACTCGCGCTGAGCTTACAATAGAAAAAAAGGATATGTGTGTGAAATTGGCAGCAGTAATACAAATAAAATTAAATAAGTAGCAGTCAAGTGACACCAAAAAAAAATTACAAAATTCTATGTAGTGAGTAATCAATAAAAAATTAAAAAAAGAAAAAATCTTTGCTGGAATAAAAGCGAAATAAAATGAAATTGATGGTCAGCGGTGATTAATTGCAGTTTCCGCTTTATTCATTGACCCACAGTAAAATGAGTTTATCTATAAATCAACAGTTTTTTGAGTCAAGCATAAGCCTATAATGATGGGATTTCGTTTAATAAAATGTATATATACATACATACATATGTATGTACATAAAAAATACAAACCGATTATTTATACATTTGCATATTGAAAGTACGGAATATACTCGAAACTGTTGCTTGTTTATTATACCCATTGCATTAATGGCAAAGATTAGTTTTTGTTTTTATTCAACACGTATCGAGGTGCCCATAACATTTGATAGTATCCTTGGTTGAAATCAGGGAAAATGTACATATTACTGGGTTTGGCCAATCTGCTAAAATTGTGTGATCAACTTCGGCTGACCGGGTATTCTGACCGCTCATTTCACTCGTATTCGCACACTGGTCCAATCAGTCGTTGTTCAAACGACAACGAAGCAAAATGAGCGAAGATACCAAAATAATCTCATCTTTCGGTGATTTCAGCAAATCAGCTGATTCTTTCAAGTTTGCTGAGACCCGGTAGCGGTTAGATGTGGGTTACATCTTCTGAATTATTTTAACCGTGGTTGGAATACCTGTCAGAAAATCTTCAATTAAATTGGGCATGACTCACTTTGGGTTTCTTGAAATAGAGAGGCATTCCCTTCAAAAGTTGGAGATATTATCGAGAACTCATTCTAGCTACATAGATAATTGAGCTGAAATACTCAGATAGAGTTAGCAATAAAAAATCAGCACTAAAAGTTACCCTCAAAGTGTCAGAGAGTCTTCATTAAGCACTGTCACTTCAAATCAGCCAACTCTTGTACTTTGTGCATAGAAATTGTTTACGCTATTTATCACCATATTCAGCTGCAGCAACTTTCGATGGCACCATGATTAAATCTATGATAGCTATGTTAAACAGATTACAAAGGATCCCTTTTGCAAATGCTAGAGGAAGTGATGTTTTTAATGTCCTATTTGATTTATTACCTTTGATTTAATGATCTTAGCTGAAGCGATTCTTCGACTTTGTTCTATCGAACTATGACACGAAGGGCACAGTTTTAGAAATTGAGAATTATTTAGAATGTTGCAAAAATAATACTAATCGTATCTAGAAGAAGATCATTTGCTGTCTCTGTTAGAATTCCCATACAAAAATAAAAGCAATGGAGATATTGGGAAGCCTATTTTGTTTCTTGAGTTTTGATCAGAACTTTATTTACTGATGATTACACAGATGGGGTGAGGCTTGCGAATGGTTGGACTGGTACGTGGAGCTTCCGACCGAACATCCTTTCAAACGGAAATCCATGGCATAGAAATTTGTGCCAAAGAATGCCTTCGAAGAAGCACAACCTCGAAGCTCATCTACATAGATTTTGCCAAACAATCACGCAGTCTTATGTGCACTGTAGTATCAAATAATAAGAAGTGAGACTGCATTGCAAATAATTATTAGTGTGAAAAACGACTTGTTTTGAAAATTAAATTATTAAAATGGCTAAACCAATGGACCAAAATACGAGGGAAATCGTCTCCAAATTTAAGAATGGTATTTTGGCTTCAGATATTCGCGGAAAACCGTACACAATTTAATACAAAAGAAGGAGACCTTTGGAAATTTAGCAAATGAAGCAAGGATTGGCCGCAAGCCAATCATTAACTATCGAAAGAGCAGAATACTTATGAGGTCTGTCACAAAAAGTCAGTCGTTAGGTCTTGTTTTTCTCGCAGCAAACACGTTTGAATTGATTGAAAAAGCAGTAAGTGAAGCAATTTTCACGGATGGCTCCAGGACCGAGCCGGAACTATGGCTCTGGGGTCTAAGTGGAATCCAGCGGGACAAAACTGCACTTTGCTCTTGAAATGCATGCATCTGTGTTTCAAGTGGAGGTGTATGCTGTTCAAGAAGCATTGAACTTTGTTGTGGAAAACAGATGGAGAGGCAGATCTGTTCTCCTACTCCCTTCAGCCATCAAAGTCACGGTTAGCAATTGGGTTACTACAACCTACAAGCGAGTTTGGCAGACTGAGAGAGGCTGCAGATGGACTAAACTGATGTTACCTGTCATGTCCGACCGACTGTGGTAAATCCTCCTGTCATTAAGCAGAAAGAATTACAGGCAGCTGGTTGGACTAACGACGGGCCACATTCTATAGGCGAAGAACGAGGAAAAGGTAGGCATATCAGACAATGCACCCTGCCCAGCTTGTGAAGAGGAGAATGGGACGGCGGACCACTTTCTAAGCGTCTGCTCCGCCTTCGCTCGAATCAGGCTTGAGGTCGGTGGCACTGAAGTGTTAAGAAGCGAACCCCTTGGCTCCTTGGTACCACACCATCTACTCAGAGTTCTTCGGAGGTCGAGTAGATTTAAAATACCATGGACTTAATGTTGGAATAGTGCTGTACTTGCTAGTTGTCCCGACAAACAAAAAAAAAAAATTGTGAAGCCACAGTACGGCACAGATTAAAAAGTACAAAAATCAAAAACTTTTGTTGTATGTAAGGTTATCGGCATGAGCCCCAGCGAACAAATCCAAGCACCTCAACTTTGCTAAAGAGTACATAAAAAGTGACTTGAGTTCTGGTACTATGCGTAGTGGACAGATTAGTCCTCATTTCAGTTGTATTTCGGGTGCATTTCCAAGAAAATATTAAAAAATAAAGATGGCGAAGGGACACCTAAAAAATTCGAAGACACTCAATTAAATCAATTATGCGATGAAGACGCATGTCGAACTCTTGATGATATGTCTAAAGTGTTGGATGTTGATAGCCCAACCGTCGGTAAACGTTTGCACGGGATGGGAATAGTCCAGAAAGCAGGTAACTGGGTGTCATATCAATTTAAGCAGACGGATATCGAGAGACATTTGGGGACGTGTGAGATGCTTCTTGAACGGCAGAAAAGAAAAGGTTTTTTGCATCACATCGTCACTGGCGATGAAAAATTCATCTATTATAATAACCCTAATCGTTGAAAATGTTGGAGCCTCCAGATGAACCAGGTTCATCGACAGCCAAAAAAAGTATTCATGCTTCAAAGGTTATGTTGCGCATCTGGTGAGATCAGAGGGGTGTCATCTATTATGAACTCCTTAAACCATTTGAAACCATCACTTGCGATCGTTACTGACTTACCGACAGCAGCTAATGCGTTTGAATCGATCTCTCAAGGAAAAGCGGCCGTATTGGGACGGTAGACATGACAGACTGATTTTGCTACATGACAACGGCAGGGCTCACGTTGCTAAATGGTCCAGAAATATATGTGAGGGACTGAATTGGGAAATCTGGCTCCACCGTATTCCCCAGACATTCCTCAGACTACCATCTGTTCCGATTAATGCAGTCAGCCCTTATTGGAGAGTGGTTCACGGTTCTTACGAGAGCATCGCAAACTGCCTCAATGAATGGATTAAGTCAAATGAACTCGAAGTTTTCGTCAGAGGAATCCGTATGCTGCCTGAAAGTTGGAGTAAAGTCGTAACTTCCAATGGCACATACTTCACATAATATCAGGTATTATTTAATTGTTTAAATAATTCGTACCTTTGGCTAAGAAAGGACGGAAACTTATTTAACCATACCCAATATTAATATACAATAAAATCGTAAAAAAAGCATTTAATTCCACAAGAAAAAATTACTTTTTAATGCTGTGTAATTAGGCATAAATTCAAGCGCTTGCTTTAACATGAAATATACCGTTGTTTTCTTTGAATTTGCACTAGTTATCTTTGCATACTTTAAAGATTTCAACAACAACAACATTTTTTAATAACGTTTTTCTTAACAGCTACAAACGAAGGCTTTCTTGTAAACATTGTGGCAATTTCAGCTTAGTGTAAATAACAGGTGACCGACGGGAATCTGACGTTTTTGGGATGGCTAGTACTCTGCCGGTGAGAGGAGTAGGGAGGCGAATTGCAAGCCAGTAATCTCGCCATTCGGTGCCGTTTCAGTAGCTATGGAGCGGTCCACGGTTGAACATCGCATGTTTGCGTATGAGGCATTTGTGCAGAATGGTGGGTCTGTTATTACCGTGCAGCGACTTTTTCGTGTGCGTTTCAATCGTGGGCGTCGTGGAACCGTTCCAAGCCGCAGCACGATTCTCAGTTGGGTTCATAATCTACGAACAACAGGATCTATTGTGAAAAAGAAGCCACCAGGTCCGACAGCAAGAACACCAGACAACATCGAGCGTGTGAGAGCCGCGCTGACTCGTAGCCCTGGGCGCTCTGCACGTAAACACGCGCGCGAATTAAGAATGAGCCGTGAATCTCTGCGAACAATTTTACAGAAAGACTTACAATTTCACCCTTACAAGATGTGTGTTGCTCAGGGGCTTGAGGAAAGCGATTATGCGCAGCGGCAGGAGTTTGCTTTTCGAATGCAATGAGAATGCAGTTATTATCATGAGTGACGAGGCGCATTTTCATTTGGATAGGATGTTAATTTTTCACAAATAATATTCATCTTGAAATGGCATGTCATGACAAAGAATTTTGTGTATTAAAATAAAATATTTCATTTAAAATAACTGTGTACTGTTCATTTCAAAAACGTCAGATTCCCATCGGTCACCCTGTACTTTTGGTATGGGTGTATGACCCAGACTGTTTTCATAATTATGGGCACAATTGTCTATGTGCGGAGTCGCATATACGGCTATTATTGTTCTTATTATGATTTTTATACTCGCTTGTATGCATCCAAGAAGTCGTTTCCTATTTGGCTTTATTTTTTAGTAGGGAATATGGAAATTTAAATTCCTCAAGGGAAGAATATAACTTTTGCTGATTTGATGTATTTAGTCACTTTTAATATAATTTTATTTCATTTTTAGTAACTGCAAGACTTTATATCCGCCTAGTCTAAAAAATCATTCAAATCTCATTTATTATATGTATATCCATATATACATCGATGTAGTCTAATAATTCATAGAGTGTTGACAAAGTGTCAAAAACAAATTGTACAAAATGTAAATCCCATCAAGTTCTTTAATTTATTATGAAAAAAGATAGCAAAATGAAAACATGTGTTAAAAAATTCTTTTGTTTATATGTATGTAGTTGCGTTTTAATGCGCGTTTTAGTGGCCCTCATTTCTATGAGCTCTGATTTGTTTGCAATATTTATTGAATTCAATGGTTGAGTGGCTTTACATTTTAATTAATTTGACTGGTTTCGCTTAGCGCTTTGACCGTCATTTTGACTTTAATTACATTTTGGGCAAGGCAATAAGTACTAAATTATTCAACCAGAGAGGTTTTTAAAGTGTGGTAAAAAATGTTTGGAGGGTTCAAAAAAAATAAAATTTAAATTATTTAAAAATTATATAAAGTGAAAGTAAAAAACAAAAATAAATATACATTCTGCCAAACAAATATCGGGAATTGTTCAATTAAAAAGCGCGCGTTACATCACTGTAACAGAATGTTGGTGCAACTGTCCTCTATAGTGTCGCAGAGTTTGAGCTGATCTGTCACTTGGCTTGCATGTAATTATATCAGTCAACCGCAGGTGTGCTCTGCGAGTTTCACTATGGATAAAAATATCGAACAAAGAATTTCTCTTAAATTTTGTGTTTTCAACAGGATTTCATGTGCCCAATCCTTGAAAATATTGCAGAAATCCTATGGCGAGTGTGCTTTATCAAAAACATGGGTCTACGAGTGGTATAAGTCTTTTGCAGATGGCCGAGAAGTCGTGGACGATTCATGGACGACCTGCTCGCCCATCAACATCTTCAATAGATGAAAACGTTAACAAACGGACCCAACGTTTATCTAGCGCACCATAGCAGATGATGAGACGTGGGTTTATGAGTTTGCCATGCAAACAAGTGAACAGACGGCTGAATGGCGCTATCCACATGAGCGGAAACCCAATAAACCACGTCAAAGTCGGTCAAAAGTGAAAGTCGTGATACTCGTTTTCTTTGATTTTCGTGGTGTTGTGCACTCGGAATTCGTTTCAAATGGTTCTACGGTAAATAAAGAATAGTATTTGGAAGTTATGCCACGTTTGAGAGAGAATTTGCGTAGGAAACGGCTCAATTTCTGGAAAGAAAACTCATGGATCTTGCACCATAATAACGCACCGTCTCCCAAGGCTCATATTGGGAACACTTTTTTGACCAAAAACTCGACAAACATCATCCAACAACCACCGGATTTAACCCCCTGTGACTTTTTCCTTTTCCTAAAACTTAAACTCCCACTCCGCGGACGCCACTTTGAGTCGATAGAGGCCATTAAGGAGAATTCGCTGAAGAAGATTTGAAGGCTCGCTTAAAAGGTGCTTTGATGACTCCATTAGTCCCTGTCATAGGTGTATTGCTTTTAATGGAGCTTATTTTGAAGGCGACGAAATAAATGGTTATTTTTTATTGAAATGTTATACATTTTTATTTACATTTCATAAAGATTACACCTAGTATAAAAAAATAATAAGTAATTTTCATTTCACAATATGAAGTATAGCTTAAACAATATTGACAACTAACTCTTGAGGTTTCTTTCTTTTTAATCTTCTTCTTACAGTTGCTTCATCGCTTAGTACGGAAGCTTCTGCGTTAATGTGTTTTTTTAACTTTTCAGCATGCTTAACGGCACAGAGATTGGCTGTGTCTGAGACGGTTTTTAAATTTAAATCCTTGTGCAGATCTTCATTACGCACGCACTAGGGAGCTTTAACGATTCCCCTGATTACTCTATTTTGGAGGCGCTGTATAATGTCGATGTTGGTCTCTTACAGTACATCCCCATAATTGGAGACCATAGGTCCACACCGGCTTTAGCACTTGGTTGTAAATGAGGAGTTTATTTTGAGTTGATAGCTCAGAGTTTCTGCCCATTAGCCATTGGAGTTTTTGCGTCTTTAGATTCAGCTCAGCAGCTTTGATTTTCACGTGCTCTTTCCACTTGAGCTTTACATCTAAAGCCATGCCTAGATATTTTGCACTATTAGCATTTGGCACTATTGCTGACAAAATATGAACTGGTTTGTAGATATTTTTTTTATTAGTAAAATCCACGTGAACTGCCGTAAATGTTGGGAGAGATGAAAAATTACATAAATAAGTTTCTATGTTCGATGCATAATTGCACAGATTTGATTGAAAAATTTCGGTTTCATAGGAGCTACACCTGCTACAAATGTGTGAATTTACAATTCTTAAAAATAATTTTTTTTATAGCTTTTATTCTTACATTTTAGAAAACGCTTTCATTTCAAGTAATTCTTAAATATATAACAAATTTAAATGGCTGCTAGGTTTTCAAACGTTGACTAAGAAAGTTAGATAAAAGTGATAGCACCCCCTCTGGGCACACTTCAATTACTACTTGATTATATACAAAATAAACTTTTCTAGACTGCTTCAAGTGCAACGTATAAAAATTACTTCCATGTATTAGTAATCACAATTATACGAGGTGTGGCTCTTAAACAACGAGACTGAAGCGGATATCTATATATATACAATATATAGAAGTAGTAGTTTGCATGGTGAAAAGAATTCAGACCGTTAACCGCGAATTTAAGGAAACAGCTGATTTGCTGACGTCACTGACGATGATTTGGTTACGACAAAACTGAAATTGTGTGAAATGAGGCTGTGGAATTCTACTGCCAAATCCACGACGACAATTAGAATGACCAAACCATGCAATCTATCATTCTAAGTAGTACAGGTACACCAAAGGCAGTGGCAATTTTCTTGATGAACGATTCACGCTTGGAGATGGTATAAAAAAAGCGTTAAATAACCATCACACCGGATTTTATTGACGAATTTTTACAATTTATTTCCTTCTTATTCAATTTGAATAATTTTTGAATGAAAATATAGTTTACTCTGCTGTAAACATCATAAAGTATATGTAAATCCAAGTTTCGAACTATGTGCAAATAGAAATTATTATTTTTTCTTAATTTTTTGTTGAAGTTGCAAACTTTTTAAACAGAGTTTATAGAAATATTTCCAGTACGTAATTTTATAGCTCATTAAATTTTCATGGAACAAAGTGCAACTTTCAAGTGGCCAAAAAATTGCGTTGTTTTTTTATAATTTTTTTTCCTTGTCATTCTTGTGCATTTTCAATGTAACGAATGCTCGATTTTTTTTATATAGAAGAAAATACCTACACTGTCACAAAAAAAATTATGAAGTTAAGCTGTGTTTATGCTGCTCCACAATTTCCATCACGGATTTGTCTGCGGTAGATCGACAGTTGGCAATCACGCTGTCTTCAGTGAATGCGGATTTGAATCTTTTGTATCTGACTTTCAAGCTTTTTACAAAAATAGCTCAAAAGCTTTTGACGAATTATTATTTAGAATATTATGTAACAAACTGGGCTTTCACTCAGTCTTTTTGCTTTGGACTAGCGCTAATTGGAGTCTTTCTCTATGTGTTGTAACCATGAATGGGTCGGCGTCGAGCTCGTTTGTTCCTTCCTCTAACCCCAGAATATGGCGTCTTTGGCTCGCTTCAGTTTATTCTTTTTCATAAATGACACCGTATTTCGTCTTGTTTTCCTGATGGTGTTCTCAATTCCGAGTGAGATCGAAAGGTTCGAAATCGTTTTCATTTAGATTCAATAATCAGCCGATTTCAGCAGTGGAAAAGCTCATTTTGAAATTAAACAAAACACCCAAATCTTTTTTTTTCGTAAATTAAACTAATTATGTAAAGGCAGATTATAGTTACTTTGGAATAAGCAGATAGTAAAGTCCCCTTCCTAACGTATGGCGTAGAAACTTGGACGATGACAATATACGATGAGGCGTCTCTCGCCCTGTGAGTGTTTGAGAGAAAGATTCTGCGCAAGATTTTTGGTTCTTTGCACGTTGGCAACGACGGGTATCGTAGAGGATGGAACGATGAGCTGTATGAGCTTTACGACGACATAGACATAGCGCAGCGAATAAAAATCCAGCGTCTTCATTACCTGGGCCATGCCGTCCGAATGGATACAAACGCTCCGACTCTGAAAGTATTCGATGCGGTATCAGCAGGAGGTAGCAGAGGAAAAGGAAAGATCAGGTGGAGAAGGACATGGCTTCACTTGGTGTTTCCATTTAGATAAAAGGATATTACCAATTGGAGCTCCTTAATATATTTGCTAAATGAGTCCAAAAAACCTAGAATGGGCTCTAGGCAAAATTTACAGCAATGATAAAAAGTTTGTTCTACATTCAAGGGACTTTACTCGCTTACTATGTTCTTTAAGAACTTTCTATACTAAAGCGGAGTGGCATTCGGATAGAAACTTCAGATGCTTTGCTGCGTTAGGTCTTTGAATCGGAAGTCTTTACAATACCTAAAGTACTAAACTGTGTAATTGGCAAAAGGTGGCGAGGAACTAAAATCAGGGTCAGCGGTGAGAGCCAGGCTGCTCTAAAGACCTTACAAGCCGCGCGCTTATCTTCGAAACATATGCAGATATGTAAGTTGAGTCTAACTCTGTAGCAAGGCGCATTGAGCTTGAACTTATGTGGGAGGCTCGACACTGTTGTGTTGAACGCAACGAACTGACTGATGAATA
>JAYXIM010051797.1:0-34299 GCA_037575425.1 Anastrepha fraterculus | reverse complement strand
ATATAAAAGTTGTGATAAAAATTTTTTCAAAAATGCATTTTATCCTTAACGAGAAGATAATTAAGGACAATTATGATGAACTCAAAAATATAGGTATGTCTGATGAAAAAAAATTTAAAACCACTATTTAAAATAAAAAAAGTGCTTAAAAAAGTGAAACCCCAAAACTGGAGAAGAAACCTTCTAAAACCTTCAATAATTTTTGTATAGCTTAGGGCAATTTGAACCGTCTATTGCAAGGAAAAAGTAATGTTTTCTCCACCTTTTCTGCCTCGCGAAAATATTTGATTTTGTAAAAGTGCCTACATGACCTTTTTCGTATTTTTTTTTTAGGTCATCTATAATTATAATACACGAAGGAATTTTTTTAATGTCACCAGACTTCCATTGTTTCATCGATTTTCAAAATGCAATAAAGTTTTATTTTTGGAAGTTACAAGTAGAACGCGATGTAGCGGTATAGGGCGATTTGAAATTTGACAAAATGATAAACCGAATGGAGGATGGTTCCATGTGTAGAAGTCCACGCAAGTGGGGAAAGTTACTGATCGCCATTCACTTGGGAATGGCCAGGACGATTCTTCTGCATATGGTTCAAGCAGCTCACAACGGCCGGGATTAGCCCACGTATCCTCTGGGTAGCTTCCGAACACCCGTTCGGGAGTGAGCTAACGTGAGAAGGCGAAACATTCCAGGATAGCTGGTTGTGCGTTGGGTTTGGGACCCGCCACTTAAAAATCGCCCCCAATGAAAAGTTTAAAAAAGCCTCGGATGAAACCTCCCTATACTGATGACGACGCCTGCAAACGTACTAAGGATTATGATTTGAGGGCATGCACCTGGAATGTCCGGTCCCTCAATGGGGAAGGTACCACTGCCCGGCTGGTTGATGTCCTCGTGAGAGTAAAGGCTAACATCACTGCCATTAAAGAGATGCGATGGACGGGACAAGGCAAGAAAAGAGTAGGACCTTGTGACGTTTACTACAGCTATCATGTAAAGGAGCGCAAATTCGGTGTTGGATTTGTTGTGGGAGAGAGACTTCGTCGCCAAGTACTGTCGTTCACTCCGGTGGACGAGCGTCTCGGAACAATCCGCATCAAGGCCCGTTTTTTCAACATATCGCTAATTTGCGCCCACGCCCCGACGGAAGAGAAGGACGATGCGACCAAAGATTCCTTCTATGAGCGCTTGGAACGTTCCTATGAGCGCTGCCCCCACCACGACATAAAAATCGTGCTTGGCGACTTCAACGCCAGGGTGGGCAAGGAGGAAATTTTTGGTCCCACAGTCGGAAAATTCAGCCTGCACAACGAAACATCCGGTAACGGACAGAGGCTGATCGACTTCGCCGGGGCCCGAAACATGGTAGTCTGCAGCACCAGATTCCAGCATAAGAAGATACACCAAGCAACCTGGCTGTCTCCTAATCGAAAAACACGAAACCAGATCGATCATGTTGTGATAGATGGAAGACACGCTTCTAGTGAATTAGATGTACGTACGATCCGAGGACCCAACATCGACTCGGATCACTACCTTGTTGCAGCCAAACTGCGCACACGCCTCTGTGCTGCAAAAAACGTGCATCTACCTACGCAAAGAATGTTCGACATCGAAAAGCTGCAATCACAACAGACAGCCAGAAGATTCGCCACTCGACTCTCACTCCTGCTCTCAGAGAGTACTGCCCAACAAACCGGCATGCATGAGCAATGGAGCATCATTTCTCGTTCTCTACGTACCGCTGCCGAAGAAGAAATCGGATTCCGGCGAGCCCGAAAAAACAATTGGTACGACGAGGAATGTCATGCTGCCGCAGAAAGAAAGGATGCCGCCTATAGAGCCACGCTGCGATCGGGCGCAATGCGAGCCATGTGGGATCGCTACAAAGAGCTGAAAAAGGAAGAGAGACGTATTATCCGACAGGAGAAACGAGAGGCCGAAATACGTGAGTGCGAGGAGCTTGAGATACTGGCCAATAGGAACAACGCCCGAAAATTCTACCAGAAAGTTCGGCGCCTTACAGAAGGTTTCAAGACCGGGGCGTTTTCCTGTAAGAACAAGGGCGGCGAACTGGTGACTGACGTACAGAACAATCTTAAATTATGGAGGGTACACTTCTCGAACCTATTAAACAGTGACAGCTGCGCATGTCACCGAGAAAGTGAAGATCCCGATACCCCAATCGTTGACGACGGAATTGTCGTTCCGTTACCCGATCATGACGAGGTGAGAATAGCGATAACGCGGCTAAAGAACAACAAAGCCGTGGGTGCCAACGGACTGCCGGCTGAGCTATTCAAACATGGCGGCGAGGAGCTGGTAAGGTGCATGCATCCGCTTCTATGCAAAATATGGTCGGATGAAAGCATGCCTGCCGATTGGAATTTAAGTGTGCTCTGCCCAATCCATAAGAAGGGCGATCCTGCAATTTGTGCCAATTACCGCGGGATTAGTCTTCTAAATATCGCCTATAAGGTTCTACCGAGCGTATTGTGTGAAAGGTTGAAGCCCACCGTCAACCAACTGATTGGACCTTATCAGTGTGGCTTCAGACCTGGAAAGTCTACCATCGACCAAATATTCACAATACGCCAAATCTTGGAAAAGACCCACGAAAGGAGAATCGGCACACACCATATTTTCGTCGATGATATTGGCATTATCGGCCTCAACAACCGCGCTGTTAGTTCTGCCTTCTCCAAACTGGATAAAGAGGCAAAGCGAATGGGTCTGGTGGTGAACGAGGACAAAACGAAGTACCTCCTGTCTTCAAACAAACCCGCGTCGCTGTAGACAGTTATAATTTTGAGGTTGTAAAAGACTTCGTCTATTTAGGAACCAGCATTAACACCGATAACAATGTCAGCCTTGAAATCCAATGCAGAATCTCTCTTGCCAACAAGTGCTACTTTGGACTAAGTAGGCAACTGAGCAGTAAAGTCCTCTCTCGACGAACAAAACTAACACTCTACAAGGCTCTCATCATGCCCGTCCTAACGTATGGCGCAGAAGCTTGGACGATGACAACAAACGATGAAGCGACGCTTGGAGTGTTTGAGAGAAAGATTCTGCGCAAGATTTTTGGACCTTTGCAATTGGCAACGGCGAATATCGCAGGCGATGGAAAGATGTGCTGTATGAGCTTTACGGCGACATAGACATAGCGCAGCGAATAAAGATCCAGCGGCTACTTGGGCCGGGTCATGTTCTCCGAATGGATACAACCGCCCCGGCTCTGAAATTATTCGATGAGGTACCAGCTGATGGTAGCAGAGGAAGAAGAAGGCGTTCGTGCCAACGGGCCAAACCCTGAATGCAAATTTCCTATCTTGACGTTTTGCAGCGTTTGTTGCATCGCATTCGTCGAAATCGCCCTGAATACCGCAAAGAAGGAAGCTGCTGGCGCTTATTTCACGATAATGCACCATCTCTTTGATCCACTCTTGTGACTGATTTTTTGACTAAGAATCGCATTTTAACCATCGATCACTCTCCGTATTCGTCTGGTATGGCTACCTATTCGGAAAATTGCATTTGGTTATGAAATAAGCACGTTTTGCGTCCATAGAGGCCATCCGAAAGAATTGTACAGACATCCTGAAGGGCATTCCGGACAATGACCTGAAACACTTACGGTTTTTAGATCACGCAAAATAGTGTATCGAGGCCAGAGGGAATGCTTTGAATACATAAGTTATCAGAACGAAGCTCCTGTCCTTTCTCACCTTGTATAAGTAATTGTTATTCCCTTTGATGCGCTGGAAAACGTTGGGTCCAAATTCACTTGCTCAAGCATGTCTTCAGCCACCTTGTTCCGCCTCGCCGTCAAAACACAAAATTTGAAACAAATTCTTTGTTCGATATTTTTAGCCATTACAAAATCGCAGAGCACAGCCGCGGTTGACTGATATAATTAAATGCCAAAAACAAGCTAATTGGCAGATCAGGCTCAAACTCTGCGAGACTATAGAGGACAGTTGTACCAATATTCCAGAACAAATATCTGGGCATACTTGTGTGTGTCACGCGCGCTTTTTAAAAGAACAATTCCCGATATTTTTTTGACAGAATCGAGATATTTTCAATTGCTGACGAGAATGAAAACATGAAAAGCAGTCGCATATAATTTTTGATTCCTCAACTTTCACTCATACTTATTATTCAACGCAGCACAGGATAAGGGATAATATCTGTATGTAATAACAGGAGAAGATCATATCATTTCACATCGATGACATGGACTCCTCTACTCATACAGGCGCAAATTGTGCGAGTATGCTTGGACATCTGATTTTTGTGGTTGTATTCTCCAAACACGTGGGTGTAGAGTACTGAACAGATGCAGCTTTCACGTACACTCACACACATACACGCTCATATGCATATATGGCCCTAAAACTCGGGTACTCGGGTAGGCACTTACTGGGCCACTTTGATGGTCATTTTACTTTGTTGGTGCCTCACTTACTAATTCGAATTGTTCGCTGCGTGTTGAGATGCTGTGCAGATGTAATAAAAAACAAAGACAAAATGGTTTTGCCTGGGCGAGCGGTTCCATGTTTGACTGGGACAATAGCCATACTTTTATATGCACTCTGCGGAAGCCTAATTAATTCTGCAGGAAGTACAGTTAATATGGTAATTTCCGGTTATTTGTACCTGCACACATGTACCGTGAGTAAGTAGCATAAAAGCATGACTGACTCACTGACTCACTGGCTCTCACTGACTATGTTTGCGTATGTGTTTCTGTATATGTGGGAGAGTGAGGGCGAAGACAAATGAATGCCTGATTCATGCCAATGTTTAATGTGAATCGGGGCGTGTGTGTGTGTGTGTGTTAATGTGGGAGGACTGACAGCAGCACGTGCGCAGGGACAATGGGCCAGTGAGACATTGGAAGTATTTTAGTATTAATGAAGTGTTGTTATTCCGCCCATATGTTTATATTTACTGCATATACGAGTATGTACGTATGCACATATACATACATATATACGTATCCCCAAGTTCAATCTGTACAAAAGACCAGCATACAGCCAAAATAACGAAAAATGTCCTACCAGCGGCAAAACTCCGCTGATGCCTTGAATACTTTTACGAGTTTTTTAGTGCTTGAAAGCCATTCTACTGTTCCTTCGTAGACCCAGACCCAGACCCACTGATTAAAAAAATGTTCAGTTTCGTATAAAATTAGCTTACAAATAAATTATTTACATTTTCTTCAACATTTTGTTAGCCAAATATTGCGAGTAGTTGCAAACAAATGCCACAAAAAAAAAAGCCGTTATATGTACGGGTGGGCCATATAGCGTTTGCTTTTTGAACCACCTATTTTTTTCAGAATGGTAACACAAATGACATGCCAAATGTGGACTATTTTTTGTGGGGAGCCGTTAAAGGCAAATGCTATGCGAACACGTTTCATGAAATTGGAGCCCAAACAATCGAAAATGTGCTTAAAAATTGGGTTGATCGAATGGCCTGCTGTAAAGGCAGTCGTGGTAGTCATTTGAACGATATTATTTTTCATTCATAAATGACAATATTCAATCTTCAAAATAAAAAAATTTTACATGGCCCATCCTATATATCCAAAATTTTTATTCACGAAATTACTATGAACTCTACTTCAACTTCTTGTAAGCAGTTTAAAGACTTCGTAGCTAGGTTAGTAATTCAATTGTATGCCTTCTCTTTTTATATGATTCCTTGCCGTTAGACCTTTCACAAATTGTTGATGTCTTCTCCAAACAGATGCATTTTATGAGATATTTTTTGTAACAAACCAACAGAGCTTAGTGAGCCTGTTCAGGGATAGCTCAAAAGTGGGCGGTAAAGTTGATTAAAGGCATTTCTGAGAGAAACATTTTAATCACTTAAGCACTGCGGTCCCTTGTGGTTCATGTCAGATCTATTCAGATCAACAAGATATATCTAGCCTAACCCACAGTTGAATCAAGCCAATGAGCCAGGAAATCCTCCAGGTGAACAGCTTATGCGGCGCGAATGCGGATTCTGACCACTCGCATACGCGCAATGCTAGCCAGTCCAAAGAATAACATGGCAAAAGCCCCATAGAATAAATTTAAGAGTCCTAGAATTCCGTATAGAAAACAATTTTAATAAACATCTTGACGAAATTCTAAACCAAGTGAGATTTTTTGCAAAAGTAGGGGAAGCTTTGGGAAGTACAGATCAAAAGAAAAATTTCCTGGTCGTCGAATTATGCAAAGTGACTACTGAAAAAAAATTATAAAGCGAGTAAAGCAATAATAGACCATAAAATGCGAAAATCTACAGAAATGTATAAAAATCTATAACGCGACGAGAATTTTAAACAAAGAAAAATCTTAGCAACTAGAAGCAGACTTCAACTGCCATAATACACGAAGTTTTTTCAAAACCGTGAACCATCAATTAGGCGAGCTTAACCCAAAAAAATAAACATTAAGAGCATTCAATCCGAACACCCACAGTTAAAATCTTCAGAAATGATAAGAGAGCTTACTTTCCCGGAGTTCATGGCAGCAATCGGCCCTCAAAAAAGCAACGAAATCTGTGGTTTGGATGAGTTCCCAGCGAATTTGAAGAAGGAAGATCAACGATTGACCAAATTTTCGTACTAAAAGAGATTAGTCTCATCAGTGCAACATGATGACGTATCATATTTTCATAGATTTCAAAGCTTCTTACGACAGCTTTCGCAATCAGCTCTTCTCAACAATGACCGAGTTCCGTATCCCCTACGAACTATGTAAGGAACGTTGTAAGAGTTCAAAACTATCTTTCCCGAGAGTTTGCAACGCTGAACGGACTCTGGTAAGGGAAAGGAGTCTCCTGTTTTCTATTTAGTATTTTCCTTGAAAAGGCTACCAGGGACTCAGGCGTAAACTCAAAGGAAGCTTTTTATATTTAAATCGTTTCAATTGCTGCTTTACGCGGACGACATAGAAATTCTTGTATCATCGCTGCCTCCAAAAGTTTAGAAAGAACAGCAAAATATATGAGCTTAGAAGTAAATGAAGCCAAAACTAAGCGCTTTGTTCAACTTCTTCGAACTAAGGCAGACACACTGTGGGTCAAATACTCAAAATCGGGGACTATAGTTTTGAAATAGTGAGGGAATTTAATCGCCTAGGAGTAACCATTGATCATGACTACAAAATTTCTCCAGAAATTACTCACGGAATCCTCATAGTGAACCGCTGCCATTTATCTTTGCGCTATCACCTAAAGAGGCACCTTGTAGGCAGTAGAACACAGATTTTTCTCTATTATTATTTCATTTGCTATACGGTAGTGGAACCTGGTCACTCAGAGAGGCAGATGAGTAGGAGCTGCTGATCTGCGAAAAATCTGCGATCTCGAAAAACAAACGCACAGTTTGTCTGTAATAACTATAATAATGATCAACATGCTTAGATGTGCAGGTTACATATCACCCACCTTAACAAATAATCTTTGGAAAGTGCAACAGACATAGAAGAAAGGACCGCCCTCCCCTCATATGGATTGGCAGTGTTGATGAAGGCGCAGGTTTTTTGGGATTTTGGACATGGAGGACGCAGGTATGAAACCGAGACAACCGACTAGGTTTATCCAGACAGCAATGAGGATGATGGGGCTATGCAATGTAGTTCGAAAAAGAGGAAAGCAGTTTTTGGATATTAACTAGTGTTGTCTTTAACGCAAAATTAGTTGGGAAATGCTTCGTTTTTCCCGCGTTCATATCTGAATATTTCCCCAGCAAGCTTATAATGTTGCCCACATCACAGCGGCATTGCAGGAAACTGGCTGTCTGAATATCTAGCTAGACAGGCACTCAAGTAGGATACTTCTCCATGCAGAGATAGAAGTACCCGCTGTTTACTCATGGATGGTTAGGCATCGAATCAGTTCATCAAAGGCTGGGAGAAAACACGGGCATGCAAAGTCGTGTAGTCTTTCTGGCGATGGTAGACTTGGAGGCATTCGAGGGAACTTCTAACGCGAGCACCTCAATTAGCGCACACCTCACTTCCCACTATCCAGTGGGTATCCGCATGGGGAAATTCGATTTCTATTGAGCGCAAGTGAGATTGGTGATATTTGTTTTACTCTGGAGATGTTAAAAAAAACTCAGTGGCGGGTTTTCTAGCTCTTCCTATTTTGATCAAAACCAATACAGAAGATAAGTCCATATCAGCCCAACATCAAGTCCAATCGTTGATATTTTTGTGTTTGTGACTTAATTTAATAAAATTATTAAATAAATCCACTTTTTTAAGCTTTAAATTTACATTTTATTCAAACTTTTTGCTCACCACTTAAATTTTTTCCGAATTTTTCTAAATTTAGTTTTCTTAATTTTTCTAAATTAATTTTTATGATTTTTTCTAAATTTATATTCCTGAATTTTTCTAAATGCACTTTTCTGAATGTTTCTTAATTCGTCTTTCTGAATTTTTCTAAATTCCTGGGACTAGTGCCTGGGGTAAGAAATGCAAATGTTGAATTTTCGCTATAAGAAACGCAATTTTCGCTAATAGCTTAATAAATATAAATTGCGAAAATGTTGTTGCTTTCGCAAAATTGCCCCAATGTGCAGTCATTGTCTACACCTAACACGTAACGAAGGCAAACTAAAAATCTGCATTTTGATCGAATCGAAATCATGATTTGTGCCCTGTGTGAAGAAATGAAAAGGAGGCTTGTCGTTTATTTGGCCCTTAATAGTTGTCAATTTATTTTTCTTTATTTTACTTTGCTTTAATCTCATTCAAGATGCCCTTTAAGAGGCGGTCAAAGTGCAAAGCGGGGGTCATTCAATAGAGCTGTAAAATGTAAATTCAAATAAAATGATTTCATATTTTCGGCGCAGAGAATGTGGTGTTGAACCCCGAGAGTCGCAGATGACCCAATGTATTTTCCCTGTTGATAAAAAATAATAAAACTACTCATCCGTTGTGCGTAGTCATCAAAATTTCTTTCGCTTGACCGCCAACTTTGACCTGCGCTGATACGTCCTTCAATCCGGCAAACTTGAATTTATATTCATTGAAGTAAAATCTCAATTCCGGCTGTTGAAATTGTTATTTTGTCAATGTACAGATATATATTTTATATTGTCCTATAAACATATGCACATACATTCTTTCAGAAAGCGAGCAGTCATAAATTAACAGTGTTTTTGGTTGAGACTTTTACGCATGAAATTTAAATCTACTTTTATCGAAAGGACAGTAATCAAATTAAGTGAAAAGTTATTGTGTTTTGTTGGCATTCTTTTTTCCAAACTTTCCTATGTGGAAGAAGAAGAATTAGATATTCTTCAATATTCGGAAGTATTAATGTTTGGATGTACTTGGCCGCACTTTTGGAAAAATAATTAATGGATTTTACAGAGCTACTAGACATTTTTCCATTGAGTAAATATTGTGGCGGCCACCGTAGTCGAAAAGGTTGGTGCGAGACTACCATTCCGAAGACGCCGGTTCGAATCTCCCAGAAACACCAAAATGAAGAAACAGTTTGTTTCTAATAGCGGTCGCCCCTCGGCAGGCAATGGCAAACCTTCAAGTGTATTTCTGCCATGAAGAAGCTCTTTAAAAAAACATTTGCCGTTCGAAGTCGGCTTAAAACTGAAGGTCCTTTCATTTGCGGAGCAACATCAAGATGCACACCACATATCGGGCGAAATTGAGCTTTATTTCTTTTTTATCTGAAAGTAGCCCATTGTACAAAATTGTATATTAATCGGTGGCTACTAGTTATATGCATTTTTTTCATTTTGAGGCTGGCGAATAGATGAAACAACTCGTATAAAAAAACATGGTCGGCCACACTGGAAAAGAGTAAAGATTTTCCAAAAATTAGGTTTATTTGGAAGTTCTAGTAAGACCACGTTCAACCAGGTAATTTTTGCTGCTTCAGCTCGTTACTTGAAATGATCCCGTTCTGTCAACATCCTTTGTGTTCTCGTTGTTCTGATTGTTCTCAATGTTGTTGTTATAAAGCAATACAACTTGCTCTATATCAACATGGTCTAATGAAGCTCTCTTTAAAGGGAGTTGGCGGCATTGTCAATAGTGAGTAACATCAGTTTAATGATAATGGCCAAGGATAATAGAATACAAGGTTGCACCTTTTGAACCCGCTGTGTCGTCGGGCTCCATGATTAAGCAATCAAAAGGAAGGGGAATTACTGTTTTTGAAGAGGAAGAGTAGGCGAAAGCAATGAAAACAGCCAAACTTTAGAAATAATATGCACACACACACACTTTCTTGACACGGGTATGAGATTAACATGAAAACTAATACGAAGAATTTTTGATGATAATTAAATCGATGAAAAATGTGTTGTCAAAGACAAGTTACGAGTATATTTAGCGCGAAACGTCTCATTACGTCTAGCCGTTATGGATTTGTAATTGTTAGATCTGTATTATCTATCTAACCAGACAGTTTTTCTGATCACTACCCAGCAAGTTTCCTTTGACCTTTCCAAATTGGATTCGATCTTATTTAATAAATGGAAGCAGTCCAGTAGTTATCGTTCGAGTTTCTTCGAAACAGTCTATGGCCACTTCTGGTGTACCTCAGTGTAGTATTTTAGGACCTTTGTTATTTGTTATTTGTTTCGTTTATTAATGATATCTATTCGTGTTTTCCCTTTGCAAAATGCCTTGCAGGTGATCTATGCTAAAATAAGAAATTCTAATGACTCTGCCAACCTGCAGTCTGAGCTGAATAATTGATTTTGCTGGTACCTATGAGCCATTTATTTCTTATGTCATAAAATCACATTTTCCAAGCTTCAAACTCCCCTAATACCTCTTATTATATTAGATTAAATTAGATTAGATTAGATTAGATTAGATTAGATTAGATTAGATTAGATTAGATTAGATTAGATTAGATTAGATTAGATTAGATTAGATTAGATTAGATTAGATTAGATTAGATTAGATTAGATTAGATTAGATTAGATTAGATTAGATTAGATTAGATTAGATTAGATTAGATTAGATTAGATTAGATTAGATTAGATTAGATTAGATTAGATTAGATTAGATTAGATTAGATTAGATTAGATTACAGTGAAAATGACAGAGAGAGACAGAACAGATATCATATGGTAAGACTGAAAAATTCATTTGAGTTCACTCTTCCGCGAATCTTTTGGATTCATTGATGAATCGCAACCTAATAGCTTAAGTCTAGAAAACGCCGGCTGAGTTTCAGGAGAAAGGTGCCTATTTTCCTGTTTGGATCTTTCACAAAGCACTTGGCTACTCTGCACGCGCTCAACCCAGACCAACGTCCTCTATGGATAGACCTCATGAATTAGACACACTCCATAGTTGGCTTGATGCAAAATTGACACCTAGAAATGGTTCAGAGCTTAGTGGCACACTTGCAGAGCCTTCTTTAGCCAGTTTATCAGTAAACCTGTTAACTGTAATACCACAATGTCCAGGCACCCAAATAAGACTCACTTTGTTGTGTTTTGCAACACTGTTCAGTTTTGTCTTACATTCACCGACTAATTTCGAAAAGCAACGGGGATTAGTAAGGGCTTTCAGTTGCGGCTCTTATCACTTTAATAATACATATTTTGCATCGTCTCATGTGATTAAAGATTTAGGGGTTTCTTTGATTCAAGACTCAATTTTATTAAGCACTTAATTTTGCCGTTTTCAATTCTCTTATGTTACTCATCGTACTTCACTGATCCATATACTTTTAAAGTATTGTACTCCGAATTTATTTGGTCCCAATTAGATTATGCTGCACTCCATTCACCTAATTTTTTAGACCCTAATTCATCTCACAAATCTCGCTGTCGATTGATTGATTAGTCTTTTGCCATTCTAGAAATCCATTTTTATACTTTTTTCAAAGATCTGCAAATAGTTAACATAAATTTATTATATCGAAGGGGGAGCGCTTTGAAGGTGATGAAATAAAATTAAAAAATTAAATAAAGATTTTGAAAATTATAAGCAAATGGAATTTACTTTTTGATATCCCTCTCAGCTACGTAAGATTCTTACAAACAAGGCGCATCTACCTATTATTGGTTACAGCAGTAGGCTTGCTGATTTGTCTTTTTCTTCTTTTTTTTCCTTTCGCCGTATACATTCAGATGTCAGCACAAAATGAAATAACGAAAAGCCGTTCCATTCGCAATATGGTCGAATGCTTCTGGCTTCAAATGTATTTAGGCTGTTCAACGCAATTCGTTCTTTTCCGTTTTTCCTATTTTTTACGGTCGTGACATTCCAATAAAAACATGAGAACTAAAGCTCTTTGGTATCAAAAATATGTACTATATAAAAATTACTCGACCGCCTCTCACTATTTGCTTTTCCCAAAACTGAAGTTACCGCTCCTGAGAACTTGTTTGGAGTTTATTGCGACTGTAACCTGAAATTCGCTGGCAGCGTTTTAAGCAAATTTACAAAATGTTTCAAAAAATGGAAAAACGCTTTGTGAAACTTATATTGCATCTGAAGCGAGGTAATTTAGGGGCGACAAAATGAATCTTTGACTAAATGAATTTTTGGTGTTATATTAAAATATTTTGCGTAGAAATTCAGCTGTTCCTGTTTCCCATACAAAAGAGTCGACAGTGACTCTTTTCCGTACAAACGCACTTTAATTATTTTAGAGAATGGTTTTTAGAATTTTTATCGAAATGCCAAAGGGAAAATATTTAAATGTCAAATCGAGCGATAGGGCAATGAATCGGATGATCAGAAATAATCCAGCGCTCTTTTTAAAAAGAACTGTTTCAAAAAAAAGCAAAAGCTATGCCATCAGAAAGCTTAAGAAAGGCAATAAAAATCTGACTAATCGCCAAATAAACTAAACTAAAAAGGAAATCCCGAAATAGTTTTTGAAATTCGACTCAAATAAAAGAGAAGCTGGGTTTTCCAGTGACAACCAAGCACATCGTACACATTTTTTGCAACACAAATAACGCAAAATAAAAACCGCTGTGCAAGCCTGTGTTGAAGACGCATCACAGACAAGCGCGTTCAGACTTCGCTCGAAACGCATGCACAAAATGCAACGTAGATGGCCCAGACTCGTATACTTGTTCTTGGTAACAACGACGTACGCATGGCAAAAAGAAAATTTGGTGGTGGCAGCGTTATGGTGTGGGCGGCATTTTCATCAAGAGTAAAAGAAAATATTTCCTGGAGACTCCACGCCATTCAATTTCCAAATTCATAGCTGTGTTTACCGGTCATTGGAAGATCGGCACTCACACAGAAAAGCGGGATTTAGCATTTAATCCGCATTCCAAAAACTAGCAGAAACTATGGGGATCTTTCAAGTAGGAGACTATTGAGCACTTTCTCTGTAAATGTTCGGGTTTGGCAGCCAGACAATTAAGGTCACTTTGTACTCCCTTTTTCAACAGCCAGGACCAATGCTCCAACCTAAATCCTAACAACCTTCTCCATTACATCAACAACTCTGATTGGCTGTAGATATCTGCCCGTTGGAGGTCTCATAATCAAAACGGCGCTTTAGTGCTACTTAGTGAGGAACAGTCTGGTACTTTAACCATTTCACCTACTTACCTAAAAGCAAATATTTGCCTTGTTTCGAAATAAATGCAATCTAAAATATACGCGGAATTGTTGGACGATGCTTTCATCTTATTTTTGTATGATAAAATGGATGAAGGCAACATTTTTCCACGTTTCAAAAGAATTGTTGAAGTGGTTTGAAGGGATCAACGTACCGCTTATGAAATGGCCTGCATGCAGGAACGATTTTAATCCGGTAGATAACCTCTGGGGTGCCAAAATCAAAAGTGAGCTTATACAACTATGTGTCACTTCATACAAAAGAGAATAACGCGATGGATATGTATGCAAAAAAATCGTGTTTAAGGGGGGACCCTCATTTATCGGGTCAAAAAAATCGATTTTTTGGAAATAATTTTAATCTATTCTACAACTATTTAAGAATATACTTTCAAAATTTCAAGTCGATATCTGTATTTTTGAAGGAGTGACAAAATTTTTAACAGGACGCGACGGGTGGCCTGATCGCCTGTATCCAAAACTTTAAACGCGTTTTTCTCGAAACATCATTTTTCGATTTTGTGTACACAATTGAGAGCGCTGTATTGAACCAATCAGGCTTTACAATAGCTCATTTTAATGATAATTAAATTGTTTTCAATGTGACATTAAGTGTTTTTTTAAAAAAAAAGATTTTCATATTTTTTTGTAATTTTAAAGTCAATTTTTATGCATGAAAAATCACTTTTAACATAAAACTGGGTAAAAAATATCAATTTCGACATTTTTTTTTAAATCAAAATGTCACATCGAAGGTATTATCCTAAAGTTTTAAAAAAATTTTGGTTTTTTTATTTCAGAAAAAAATTCAGAGCGCTAGAATGTACACAGATAGAATGAGGTGCCATGGACGAGGTGTATATTTCCATACTTAAAATGTTTTTTTTTCTTCTCCGAAAATTTTTGTAGACAGTCAAGACATTTATTAAAGTACTTTATGAATTACAAAACGTTTGAAGTTATTTTACCTGAGAAAAAAATTCCCAAAAATGATGCATTTTTCGACCGTCTAAATGAGGGTCCCCCCTTAATTCACCAAACCATCACTGCATTACTTTTGTTCGGAAAATGAGCACAACAACTTTCGTGTGATATTGCAAAGGGTTTGCGAGTTATCAAGAGTAATGCGAATGTACTTATATATTTATATATGTAAATCTCTTTATCGTTGATCCTTTGTTATCAATTCAAAATCTTCAACCAAAATTTCAACATTAAGTGTGTATGTAAGTAAAACACTGTGCGCCCATCCTTTGGGTTTCACTCACAAGCTACCATTACCAGTCAAGTATCCACTTTCGTTGTCAATGTCTGTTGAAAATGAGCTTCCCGTCTAAAATGTGAGTATTGTACGAATGAACAAATTCTGAGTACAGACTCAACAACAACAAAGGCAATAACAAAAACGATAACAGCTGAAACTTAACTGCAAAAAGGAATTGTCAGCATTTCGGCCCGATTTCAAAAACAACAATTTAAGACAGCCTTATCGATGAGGGAAACAGAGTACAACATATTCTTATTACCCTTTCCTCCGATACACTCTTCGCTTGTGATTTTAACTATTTGTACTGTGACAATCTGGATTTCCACTCCATAATTTTGGCTTCCCATGTGACCTTTTTGGTTTTATACAAATGAGAAAAATACAAAAAGAGAAACGTATAATTTTCTTGCCATCAGTGGGGCTGCGATATTATTTGTGTTCGGGTTGGTTAAGATGAGTTGATAGCTGTGTCAAGATTGCGTACATACATGCGCACACACATGCAACTTAACTTGCCTTGTAGAGATTTTCTATCGTCCCGCAGCGCATTTAGTGGACTTAGAACCACAACTGGGGTAGACCCGTTTTTGCTTGCGGTTCTATATAAATAAGTGGTAAGCTTTTCTTGGTGATTTCTATGCTAGCATCCACCGTATTCTCTGTTGCATATATTTTTGACTAATTAAATATAGTATTGGGTATGGGAACAAGTTTCCGTTCTTTTTTAGCCAAAGTTACGAATTATTTAAACCATTAAATAACAAAAGATATTACGTGAAGTATGTGCCATTGGGAGCTACAACTTTACTCCATCTTTCAGGCAGCATACGGATTCCTCTGACGAAATATTCGAGTTCTTTTGACTTGATCCATTCATTGAGCCAGTTTGCGATGCTCTCTTAAGAAGTGAGCCACTCTCCAATAAGGACTGACTGCATTGATCGGAACAGATGATAATCCGAAGGTGCAATGTCTGGGGAATATGGCGGGTGGTACAAGATTTCCCAATTCAGTCCCTCTAAATATTTCTGGCCCGATTTAGCAACGTGTGGCCTGGCGTTATCATGCAACAAAATCAGTTTGTCATGTTTGATTTTCTTTGTCCAGCCGCTTTTCTCTGAGAGCTCGATTCAAACGCATTAAATGCCGTCGGTAACCATTACCAGTGATGGCTTAAGGAGTTCTTAATAGATAGCACCCCTTCTGATCCCACCAGATGCACAACATAACCTTTGAAGCATGAATTTTTTTCGACTGGCAGGCTCCAACATTTTCGACGCTTTGGGTTATCATAATAGATCCATTTTTCACACATTTCCATTTTTCTGACAGCTCCAAGACTGAAAATTGTGCTGGGGTTGAATGGCTATTGGACAGGTACTTTAACTTTTCTGTTTTAGATATAAAAACAACGATTTTTCAATCGACAGTCTTTACACTACATAAAACAAATGGTATTAGAGTCTCAGATGACAGCCACACTGCTCCTAGGGCCCTAGAAAATGCTTACACTTCCGCAAATGAAGCCCAGGAAGGTAATTTGTGACTTAACTACATGGCAAGTTGGATAAGCTTGGATTTGTGTGGGTGCCCGGTTAGACTAGATTAGGACAAATGGCTACCCAAACGAGGAGCCGCTTGAACAGAGAACCAAATTCGTTCATTGTAATGCCATACAGAGGATAACGAAACGAAGCCCGAAAAGTCTTCATGCCTTGGAGGAGGCTTGTGACCACACGGTAACTAACCACTTCAATCTGCTGATGTAATTCACCAGGTGCGTAATATTTAAACCCGATATATCCACAGGTGTAACAAAAATGTGAGAGCCCAGATGTCTGCATCTTAACTCGACGAGAGCAGGACAGCTGAGAAGAAAATGGGCGGGGGTGTCGGGACATTGTGGTGTGCAAAGCAACGTACTGGCCTATGAATTGGCGAACTATGGTGATTTGTAACACACAATAATACGAAACCAATTTTACACCCAAGCATAACTTGAGCAATCGGGTACATCAAAATATTCATTAGCAAAGCTCACGAGAGCTCATGACACCTGCAAAACAATCAAAGTTTTTTTTGAACAGGTTTGATAGGGTGGTAACGAAATTCGTTCGCAGATAGAGAAAGAACGCACAATTCATGCGGACAACAAATCGCAAACTTAGTCAACATCGTGGATTCACATAGTGTGCGTCTTGATTGAAAGATGAGGATAGTACAGAAGAAGATGAGGGTAAAACAGTTTCTCTGGTCTTTACCAGACATAGATGGCACATTTTTGAGTCGGCTGCATTGAGAATGAACGAGCTACATTCTCTTTCCCTCAGCTATCTGCTAAGATTCATAAAAGAGTCTGCGAAGTTTGCAGAGAAGCAATGGACTCTCACCCAACTAGCCTTTCCCCATTTGAATCCTGTTCTTTTGCTAGAACTTAAGAACAACGGGCAATATTGGCTGAGTGCTTGGAAAATTTGCGCCAGAATAAAGTGGCTTATAACTGGTGCAGTTGAACTAGTTCTGAACTAGAATTTGTTTCATTACCTAATGTTTTTCCTGCAGGCTAAAATTATACTCAAGTGTGTATAAGTGTACTTAAGCATTTGTGTGAACTTTCAACTTGTCTTCTGCGGCAACTGACGCCAGTGTGTACATTAAGAAAATGATAACGATGAGGAATACGAATATTTAAGTTAGATTTCCAAAGGAAATTTGTCAGGATTAGAAACTTTGTAAAAGTTATCATTGGTTGGGGAAAGTTTGACTTATTCAAGGATATTTAGAGAAAACTAAAATTAGATCCACCCTCCTACGCGGTATTAAAGGGGTTAACTTCTCAAAATACGCGTATGTTTGAGTCTCATATATTCACATATTAAATATAATACAAATAGATTATGAGGTTGCGCAAGAAATAGTCACTCCTATTAATAAACCAAAATGTGTGTTGTTATACAATTAAATTTCTATAAAATAATTCTATAAATTTCTATAAAAATAATTATACGCAAATCTTATAAAATCTAAGTTTCTAATAAATTAAAGTAATATTTTTCTACTGTTGACACCATTTGCCTTAATTTTAGGCAATAACTTCAGAATATTCTCGGATCTCAGACGTGGGTAGGTAAGTATGTATGAAGAAGTAGCAGTCGGTCTTTAAACTAACTCACTTAGACCCTTGCCGATCCATCCACAGTCATTTGTAGGCCGAACAAAAACAAAACAAATCAGACATACGAGTATACACTTCTATAACGGGAACAGAATTCTGAAGAAGTTAATAAGCACAAACTATAAAAGATGGTTTCGACGAAAATGACATTTTGAACATCAGAATGCCCCGAAACTAGAAATTAGAATAGCAGTAAGTACAAAAAATGTAATAAACTAGTACAGTTGGCAGCTCTCTCTCTGTTTTAGGGAATCGTGCTAATATTATTATTTTTTCATTCGACTGGCACACATACCTACAATTCTTTACCGGCTTTCGAAACATTTTATTAACAGCGCGCCCAGGAACTCGTTTGTGTACTTGGCAGCACTGTCCATCTCTGGGCTCATGGACAGCTCATGGATGAAATGGCGAGCTACCAGAAACAAGGCTACAAAAAATAACTGACGAAAATAGTTCATTTTTACTCAAATGGAAAAGCGTCGCGATTTAAAAATTTATAAATTTATATTTTTATTCTAAAAATTAAATACAAATTATTAAGGGGTTAGGGGTAGTCAGAGGCTCAACAAATTTATGATTTTCAATAATTTTTTTTGCTAGTCAATTGCTTTATTTAACAAAAATAAGAACATAGCATTAATACATTATATTTCAACATGATCTTAGTTAAAATTCAACAAAAACATCTAATAATTGTAAAAGTTATCGCTGTTTGTGTGGAGCCTGTTTCTTCAGAAGTCCCTTGCGGGGATCATCACAAGTCCTTGGAGACTCATTTAAAGTCAATCGGACAAGAGAAAATAGTTTTATTAATATTATATATAATCTTCTGCCTGATCGAAGCTTTTTTTTTAAATTAACAATATGGCAACCTCAGGAAATATTTTTTAGATTTTTGAAACTTTTGAAATCCTTCAATCAGGCACGAGTTTTTTATGTTTCTTAAAAACAGTATAAATTTTATTAAAATCTACCAAGCGGTTTTTAAGTTACAGTTTTCACCGGCTCAAAAAACATAGTTTTGGGAAAAATGTATTTAAAGTCTTTGTTTTTGTTTGTTTTTGCCTGAGCGCCCTTTGTTAATTCTTGAATAACTCGAAAAGTATTTGTCGGATTCAGTTCAAATTTTCACATAATACATTTAAGATATTATACTTTAAGCAAATGCGAAAAAATCCAAGTTTTTTTTATTCCTTACAACACCTTAAAATCCGTATCTAAATAGGGAAAACAATTAATTTACTTTTAATCTCACAATAAATCAAATTCTGTCTTAGTGGTTAACAGGTCGGTGGCAACTAACTAAAGTTATTACATGGCGCATTATATATGGAAATTGGCTGATGTAATATCTACACACACACTGATAGCAAAAAAGTGATGCCAACACAGTGTAAATTTCACTAACCTCACGGCGAAACTCAGTGTGTCGATAAACCGCACAAAAAAAGTATCACAAAAAAACGCATAAAAAAAGACCGCACAAAAGTAAGTTTGTAAGTCTATTGAAAACTGGGTGTTGGTTTACGTAAATATGTATATACATAAGTAAATATTTTATGGTTTAAAAGCGTGGATAAGCGAATTGAATTTGAGCTGTTATCTCCTTAGTTTGTGATATTTTACAAACGATGGTATTTACGTTTTATCTATTTTTAAGCTACAAAAATTAAAGGTTCTCTTCATTAATCGTTAACAGTTTTTATTTTTATTTTCCTTTAATTTATTCTCTTAGTTGTTTCACAAATTTCCTTTTGTTGTCTTATTTTATATTCTAAAATATTAATATTTTATGTATTTCTTTATAATTATGTTTTTCGTGTTCATTACTTTTCTGTTTAAATTTTAGATAACTTCATTTAAATTATGCTATTCATGTATTTTAAACCGATACTAACCTCAGGGATGACGTGGAAACTAAAAATTCCCAATTCTTGTTAAAAAAATACCCATTTATGATTTCTTCTTGATGGCATTACTGACGAATGTTATAAAAAATACGAATTTTGACAGCGCTCTCACGAGAAAAAAGTTTTTTGTTTTGTTCATAAAAGCAGAAAATATTTGCTCTTGCGTTGAAATTACGAATTTATTTGCTATAGTAGGTACACCTCATGATGGAAAGTAGCGGCGCTTGCTCATCGATGGCTCGCAATAGAGCCCTTGCACAATGGAAATAAAAAATCCTTGCATTTCGATTGCTGATGCGATAACTTTTTTTATAACAAACAAACTAGCAACTAGCAACCAACTAGTTACAAATAAACTAAAGAGCATTAGAAGTTTCGTAACATAAAGGGAATTTTGTGAAAAGATTTTCATTGTCCCTTCCTTAAGTTAACAACCATCATGCCAGATCAGATGGAGGTTTGATTCGGTTGAGTCGTGGGGCTTGAGATGTTGCTTGCTAGCTTCCCCATCGCGATGCCTTTAACGCCTGCGGGAGTATGCTTCTGCTTGTTTTTCAATTTACTCAGCAACAGTAGAGTTCTTAAGGTCACAATGAATGTTTAAATAAAGTTCCACTTAAATTTGAATTAAACCCTGTTAATTTATGTTAAATTCCAATCTCTTGATAAGGATGAAATTGTTGTTATGGTGTTTTATAACTGCAACTGCTCATCATTATGAGGAAACAGGAAAACTTTTGACTTGATTAAAAACTTCGTCAAAAGCTCTCAACAGTGAATTACTGACTTCTGGGTCCTAATTACAGTTACGTCTTAAATTTTCATATCCAAAAATTAAATTTGGAATGCTTTGCGATAAGTTTAACGCGCAACAAAGTAGTGAGTGTTCTCTCTCGAGCTTTCTCGGTCATCGCAAATTCCCGTACTTCAACCAAAGGTTAAAAAATGCGGAACTCAATTTATTGCAGAAATACCACCACATTTGTTACCGGCTGCATCTCAAAATACATTTCCTGAGCTCCTAGTTTGATATTTTCTCTGATAATTTGGACGTTACGAGCGATGGGCTGCTATTTAAGCTGTACTTTCCTTGAAATTCACTGAGTGCGTCTGTATGTATAGTTTTATGTTACCTCCGGAGCGGCTATGGTGTTTTATGGAAAGCATTTTTATCGTTTTAATGGCCTAAAATATTTAATTTTTATATTACGAATTTTGTCAGCCCAAGGCCAGTCGACAAAGGTTAATAATGAAGACGTCTAATTGAGGACGAAATATTGACAAATAAATAAAAACAACAATTGAGTTTGTTATTTTATTGTTAAATCGGCCTTTAGTACACAAAATAAAATACAAAATCTAAAAAATGTTACTTCATATTCGCAGCCGGTTTTGCATACAGGATATCCATAAATTTGGGTACGTGGAGATGCTTTAATGAACTCTTCATCTTAAAGGTAATAAAATACAGTAATTTTAGCATAATCCCCTCCTCTCTACAGGCCTTTGCGACAAACTGCCATAATATACATATGTTAAAACAGATGGTACTACTTTTGGAAATTATTCAGGAAACCACATGGCTGTCCAATGATGTGCGCCCAACTCAGTGCAAAGAAAAGCTAATTCTGCATGACAGTAGAGAGCAAAACGTAAATATTTTTAATACTTTCAAAATTTATACGGTTTTTAAAGACTATGCAATTGCCATCTGGTTACAGTTATCCAAGATACACTGGAAAAAAGTTGCCTGCACATCAAAATTCCTTACCACCACGCTAATATGCTTTATTGTGTACTTGAATTTACCTACACGGAAACTCTATGGACAACCATATGCATCGAGAGTAACCTTGTAGAAAAATGTATTTACTATATAATGAACTGGATCGCTGCTAATGAACTTAGAATCATTACTATTTTGCAATCTGTGCATTCTTCTTCTGTCTTCTGCATCAGTAACTTCTTCTCTTGGCGATAATTTCTTAAGCGATTTTATTTTAGTTTAACAAAGCGCTTTAGTCGTTTCTTTCTCGTGCTGACTGGCACCAGTTGGACACACCAAGTGAATCCAAATTCTTCTCCACCTGATTTTTAAAATGCAGAAAAGACATTCCTCTGCTATCACCGCACGTACCGCATGGTACCGCATCGAATACTTTCAAACTCGGGTCGGAAAGATCAACGAAGCCGCTAGATCTTTCAGCCTCATACAGCCTCATAGCTACAACACTCAGAATTAGTATTTCCTATGGTTCCAAGGAGGAACAAAGGACTGCACAGCTAGTAGGAAGTGAAAAAGTAGCCAGCTTTCGCTGCTTTCGATACGACATAACTTAATTTATTAAATTTGTAAGATGTAAGCGAGTTTTGCTTAATTTACAGCTTACCTGTAAGTTGCGCTCTTTACTTATCATTTCATGCACTTATCAAATGTAATATGAAATAGTAAATTGAAAATGGACGACACGTGCATATCACAATCAAGCTCGTCATCAAGCTCTTCAGAGCGACACTCTTCCATGGAGTCCATTGGGCTCTAAAGTCCTCGAGTCTTAAACCCCAAATTTAAAAACTAATAGTCTGAAGTTCTTCTTAGTGAAATTAGCCCATAGCAAATTATTATAGCTTGCAAACCTGTTATAATCTTGCGCTTTATCCCACCTCGGCCCACTCTTCCTAAACAAATCGCAAGCAAAGGCAACTCATCCCAATTCGCTCGGTCGTAATGTGCGGAAAGGCGAAGTATTTGAAAATTTATTTGACAAATTCAGGCTTTCTCTGCAAGGGCCAGGATTGAAATGCGTGAATTCAAATAAAATTGGTTGTTGTCGACGGAATAGAGAACATTGATTTGATTTCATTGAATTTATTCAGTAAATTCGTTCACACGAATTGATGGCAATTGTGTATACTAATAACAACAACAATAACAGTAACAAATGGAAGAAATAATTGTGGTGAGGGAAAATGAAATCGGCAGTAAGAATGAGGGCATACACACATATGTACATACGTTAGAATTAATGCAGAGGCACGTAGAATAGTCGCCGACCATAAAAATTGACAACTGACAAAGTCAGAGTTCGCTCTGCGCTCCTTTGGTCAAGTCCAAGTATATACATCTCTTACATGAGACCGCACATAGCTGCCAACCGCCAGCGCTATGCTCATAAAGACGTACTCATCCACTACCACTTCCCACCAGAAGCAGTCGAGTGGAAAAATGCTTTTCAATTCCTCAATAAAGATTCTGTGTCATTTTCATCCTTTCGTCTTAAAGGAGCAAGTCGAGTTCGCTGGTACTTCTACTATTATTTTATTTTATTATTCCCCTCATTTCGCCCATCTGCTGGTGCCATTAGATAAATTGCATGAAATCTGGCCATTGTTGGAAGCAAAACTGCTTCAGTAAGGCAAAGACACATGTCCATTTTAGGAACTTAGATGAGAAAAACGTGTGACCGAGTACATGCCCCATCAACTGCCACATCGGCTGCCACTTGGCAATGAGCTCTTCTGCCATTCTAGTAAAGCTTGGGTCAGCACTCTGTCCATTTCGGTTTTCTTGCCAAAAGCTTAGTGCACTCGACGCCAGCAGCCGTACCTTCTGCTCACAGTTTGGAATGTTAGTGGGTGAGTTGAAAAGTGTATTCACATACATATAAATGTACAACCGAGCTGAGTCATAAATTTGTGCGTTTGTGCAATTGTTTGCATTGAATTGAGTATTTCGATTTTAGGAATCGAAATTTTTGGTAAAATATGTATTTATGTATGTAGAATTGTTTGACTTTCGAAAATCACGGAAGCCGTACAACGACAGGCATTGAATTTTCTTCAGATAAGCGAATATATTGCAAGTGATGGGGAAAGTGGGCATGGCAAGAGCAAGAAAAACAAATTTGAAAAATGTGTTGAAAGAAAATATGTACCTACAACTTCTTATTTGTGTGAGAATCTTTTCGTTGACTTTTTCTTTAATATTTATACTAAAACAAAACATTTAACACTGAATTAGAATCAGAATTATACTCCATAATTCATATCGCCTTTTATTAAGAGTAGTAATATAATTAAGTCAAAAATGGTTCGACACTTCAAAATAACAGAGAATATACCGTTAAGGTTAAAAGAAACTGCACACCTTATTTTGACAAGTTTTGACTAATTATATATTTCTTCTTTTTCATAAAAATATATACAAAAAACTGTACAGTGCAAAGTCTCAAGCTTTGTAGAAAATTTATAAAAATTAGAAAAATGGAAATGTAAACTTTTTTAGAGAAAGTTTTTTAAAAAAGAAATGCGTGTAGCGTAGTACACATAACAGAAGTGAAACTTTAAAGGCAGACAAAGAAAGAGGGAGAGTCCCGAGAGGAAATGAGAGAGACAGAGAGAGAGAAAAAATATATATCTAAATAAATTCACTACATTTGCAGGGAATACAAATAGACAAAATTTACAAAAAACACCTACCGGTGTAGGTAAACGCCGACCACAAACCGTGGCAACAACGCGCACTACTCCGAGCGATTATCACCCGCACAAACGGAGCGATTTCAGGACCGCAGCAACGGCACAAATTACCGCAAGGTAATACCAATAAATCCGATGGCGGAATGGATACACCTTATATTTAGTACGCAACAGCACTAGCCAGGAAACGGAAATAAGCGCCTAAACAAGGGCACCAAAAAATGCCAAAAAAATTGGGATCAAAAAATGCCCCAAACAGTAAGCACCAAAGAAATATAACGCCAAAAAGTAGGCACAAAAACTATACTCTCCTTGCTCCAACAAACAAGCGCTAAAAAGTAGGCAGTGTTATTTCTCACTACAAATTATCAACCACAAGGAAAAAATCAGGAAAAAAAGGCTGAAGGGTATCTAAGATATATATACGATATAGCTCTCTCTCTCTCCTTTTCCTCTACGTTATATTTTTTTTCTCTCTCGCGGAACGCAAATGCAAAAAACGTTGCATGGCCTTGAAATTTTACTCTCCATTCTCGCTCGTCCATCGACGCCTAAGAAGCTTCACTCCAAAAATTTTGGGTAGGCACTTTTATATCTCCTCAAATTTTAGTACAATAAAGTGCAAGTTTTTATTGTTTGACAACTTTTTTGCTGAAGAGTTTGAAATTTTTTGACATTTTACCCCTTTGCAAAAAAATATCACACACTTAGAATTTTTCTAAAAATACTGACTAAAAAATTTGAAATTTTTATGAAAACTTTAACAACTTTTATAAGTTGTATATAAACTTTGAAACATTGCATCTTTTTGACTTTCCATATTGTTCGTATTCTTCTTGGAAAATTTATCAAATTTTATCTTTTTAACCTCGACTTTAGAACGCTGTAAACCATGATTCAATAATAAAAGGCTGTGTAAAGTTTGAGAAACGACCATTCCTCGCTGAAAACAACGGCTCTTGTCCGATCACCGAAATGAAGCAGCGTCGGGCGCGATTAGTACTTGCATGGGGCACCACTTGGAAATGCCGTTGACACTTAAGGAAGTAGTCTGGTCAAATACTCATTTTTTATAGGAAATTTTTTTTTTAGGAAAATAAAATACGATCGTTTGGATTTTATAGTATGTTATAATTGACATCAAATAGTATACAAAACATTTTTCTTTTTGTTTCACATATTTTTTTGTAGTAGTGTGGCACCAAAGTCAGCGTCTTAAAAAAAGATAGGTGGCTTGTCTACAGAATTTTGGCTCTTCAGGAAATCTGAAACAAAAAAGTTAAACTAATTATTATTCTGTAGGCTTGTGTTTCTGGCAGGTGCTACTTTAGTTTCTTTTCAGCCCAAACTTTCCATACTACAGTCTGATTTCCACCGGAAATATATACCTTTTTTTTCAAAACTCCGTGAATTTTTTTTTTTTTTTTTTAATTTCCCATTGTAGCACCTGCCAGAATGACAAGCCTACAGAATAATAATCAGTTCAAAAATTAGTATTTGACCACACAACTACCTTAAAAAAAGTGATAACCTCAAAAGCGATAGTAAAAGTAGAAAAAAGTCGATGTAAATCATAGAATAGTTTTATGTTGTTGTTATGTTGTTCTGAATGGTACTTAATTTTCATATTTTTAATTTAACCATTTCCGTGGATTTGTCACAAATATGTATATTGGCAATGCATGGGATCGGCATCTATGTATACGAGTATGTGCCTAGTTACTGCGTTCTTTGTATACTATATTTCATGGTATTTTTCTTTGTAAAGCTTTAATATATCAATGTTTCTCAAATTTGCTATGCCTTTTTAGTAATTTCTGCAACTTTCGATACGTTTCAGAAAAGGTTTGACACCCAGTATCTTAAAAACTATAAGCTTCTAACAAAATATTGTATATTTTTCCTATTCTCAGATGGCCTTTGTAAGTTATTCTATGCACAAATTCGGATATTGCCTGTCTCATATCGTCCCCACCGCAATAAATTGTTTTGGTTGGGTCTTCCAAGCTCGCGGATAGTATCATATTTGACTGATTTGGATTTGAATTTAACAACTTTCCCAAGTCGTTCCTTAAGATGGGCAAATCCTTTCTCCAGCTGAAACACACGGCAATCCGTATACTATTCAAATCAAAATTTGTTTAAATAAAACTACGCTTTTTAAATAAAAAACGACTTATTCAGTTTGCATAGAAACGTTAAACGAAAGATGTTCAATCTCGGGCCCATTCCAGCAATGCAAAATTTCAACAAGTAATGGAATTGCATCACTTCCGATCTGGCGCGACCTAGAAATCTGTTGCCAAAAAGTTCTACATGCAAACTTTTTGCTTGATTTCAATTAAGTCCCGCACGATTTTTCCCAATATTTCCTCTACAATTTGTCTTTTGGGACATAAACAAACTTAACGCCCTCTTTTGCCAACGTTTTGTGGAGCAACAAACATATATCACCTACCAGCTTTTTTAGCAAAAGTTAAAATTTTTATGCTTTTGAGTAATTTTTCTTTAAAATTAGTTTCGAAATAAAAAGTAGCTTTTCCAAGAGGACTTCACGTATGTATTATGTAGCTCAGGGTGAGTGACACAGGGTGACAACTAGATATCTTACATCAATTTAACTATATCTTTATGGCTATAACATACAACTGGTTTCACTAAACCCAAAATCGAGAAAGAACATTTTTTGAAGCGTAATGTCACAAATAATAAAATATGGTGGAGCAGTGTTTGATGTGACAAGACGTATTTATTACATCAGTGACACTCTCTCAAAACTTAGAATTTTCAATAACAGCGTAAAATCGATAGTGTTAAATGAGTCTGAGACCTGGTTCATCTTTTAGTGCATAATCACTGTTCCTTTATGGACATAGAGGGAGTCTTCGACAACGCAAATTACAAATCCATGGAAACAGCACTCGAGAAAAGAGGTGCAAGCCCTATACTAACACATTGGATAAGCCAAATACTTAATCAGAGGATTATTAAAGCCTCGTTAGGCCAAGCTAAACTTAATGTAACAACAGTAAAGGGATGTCCGCAAGAAGGAGTTCTTTCTCCACTGCTATGGTCCCTACTAGTTGATGACATGGTGCTGCACCTAAACAATAAGGGATTAATAACCATTGGTTATGCAGATGACATATCTGTTATAATAAAAGGCAACCATGAAAGGACACTAACAGACTTAATGCAAAACGCCTTGAACGCAACATGGGAATGGTGCAAAAAGGAGGGCTGTCGATCAACCCTAACAAAACCACACTTTTCCCCTTTACAAGAAAAAGAAAGTTGGAGTTTCCTATATTGAAAATAAATGAAACAGTGATAGAACTAAAGGAAAAGGTCAAATATCTAGGTTTAACCTTAGATAAAAAACTCACTTGGGAATCACATATAAATAATATAACAAAAAAGCCACGAAATAGGGAGATTCTTGGGCCTCAGCCCTAGTATGGCCCTCTGGATATACACCCAAATGGTTAGACCAATCATACTGTCTGGGGCACTAGTATGGTGGAGCAAATCTATTCAAAAAACAGCGATAACCAAACTGGGAAAAGTACAAAGGCTTGCTTGCCTATGCATCACAGGGGCTATGAGAACTACCCCAACAGCTGGCATGGAAGCACTCCTTAATCCCTCACCACTTCATATAGCAATCCAAGAGGAACCAGCTACGCAAGCACCCATGCTACACATGAAAGAAAATTTGAAATTAGGCAACCTCATCTAAGTATCCTAAGTATCCTAAATAAAATCAAAAACACCATAAGCATGGCTCAAGTTTCAGACCACATTGACCCAACCCTCTGTTTCACAAAAGGATACACAGTTACCATTCCTGGGAAGATCGAGTGGAAAATAAACCCAAAATGGATGAATGATGATTCACAAAAATGGTACACTGATGGATCAAAAACACCTTATGGTGTAGGAGCAGGAGCAGTGGGGCCCAAAAATCCACAAATCATTCACTCTCACCAGGGACACCACCATCTTCCAAGCGGAATTACACGCAATAATGGAAGCAGCAAACATCATGCAACGTAGAAACCACAAGAGAGTAGAATAATCTCAGACGGCCAATCAGTTCTAAAAGCTTTAGATAGCTATACCTACAACTCAAAAACTCCCTTAGAATGCCACAAGGCACTCAATAACCTGGCATCCAAAAACAATGTCTCATTAATTTGGGTACCAGGAGATGAGGGATATGACGGCAACGAAAAGGCAGACTTTCAATCCAAAAAAGGGCAGAGGTAAATTTCATCGGACCTAGTCCCATGTTTGGATTTAACAAAAACAGCCTAAAACAAAAAGCAAAATACTGGGCTAAAACTCTAATAAATCAGCATTGGAACAACGTAGAGGGTCTTAGACACTCCAAAAAGTTCTTAAGTTTCAATGCTAAAAGAGCTCATGGCATTCGCACTCTCACAGGCGCCCTCACGGGTCACTTCACCTGCAACAAACACTTACATAAATTAGGCATAACTAACACCAGCACCTGCAGATTTTGCTGCGAAGATGAGGAGTCTATAGAACATCTCATCATCGAAAAGTTTTTAAACAAGTTCATGCTTATAGATGAAGACCTTCAATCACTCCCTCAGAAGGAGCTGGTACAATTCATAAGCATACTTAACAGTCAATAGACAGCATAGGGTGCACAATAGATAAATATGGTCGCAGTGCTAAAGGCCCATACCTTAACCCTTTACTACCATTAACCATTAGTACATAATCAGACGTCTTGAAACCTTTGTCAATAAATGCCTTGGAATTATATGTCGCATTTTTACATGGTTGTTCCTAAGTTATTCTTAAGAAGATTAACCAACAAAAAAAAAAAAAAAATAAACAAAAAATTTCACCTTTGAAGCGCCGTATGGGATGTTTCAATGAAACATGGCTCACTAAAGACTTGTAGAAAAAAATGATCAGAACTTCTTTTCACTAATGGATGTATTTAGTTATGGTTATAAAACATTAGTTCATTTATTAATAAAAATAAACACCAGCATATAATTATTCTTCCAGGCGAGTGATCGTTCGTGACTATTAGCTTTGAAGTTTTCATATATCCTTTCGTGGCAATCAAGCAAACATTTTAGTTTGTTCATAAAATTTGTGCATAAAATATTTGTGGAGAACAGTAATCCTCTTTAAACTTTCGAGTTTCAAAAGTGTGCAAGAATTAGTAGTAAAGCAAATACAGAAAAAAGTAATAAAAATTTTATTATTTCCGATTTCCAGATATTAAAGTTTAAAGGCTTTCAGCAAAACAAAAAAGAATATAAAACAAAAAATGCTCTTACATTAAATGGAACGTCATTTACTCATCCATAACTACACACACATACCCACACACACAAAATGAAAGTAATAAAAGCACGTATCGCAGTGAGTCGAACAATTGAGTGAAAACAAGAAGAAGAAATGCATAGAAAATCAATAAGGATCAACAAGGATTTCAAGCGTTTAACGAGTATTTATGTAAGACCAGTGCCAAATACCAGCTACAAACTGCCAACTATTCACATTAACGACCGATATTCCACCACTGCAGTTGTTGGTGGGCCATGTCAGCTACTCTAAAGATATGCCCGAGGCGGTGCCAACCGACCACCAACTGAGAGGGCGACAATAACAACAAACAAAAAGTTCGACTTACTTGGTGACACTCGAAATTCCACGAGTACTTACAAGTTCAGCTGACGCTCGCTCGCAAAGGGTTTGCGTGGGCGTTGTTGGTTGCGCCCCAGATGCCGGCATTCGAAAGGTAAGCACATTTTATAACTAATACACGCATATGCATATATGTACGTATGTATATTTATTTATATACATTTCTACACTCGAAATTTTAAAGGAATTTAAACACTCTACGCTTTGCCGATTGCACCAGAAGTGGTCACACATCGACGGCGCTGGCATGTGAATTAGTGATTTCCGATGGGGCCAAGTGCTCTAAAACCTAATGCCAAGAATAGTGCAGCAGGGCGGTGCACAACAGATTTGCGTGCATGCACAACCATGTGCTTAGATGTATGCGCTAGTGGGAGTATGTTTGGCTGAGTTGTGCCAGCAGCGGGCCAATGCAGGGAACCAGAGTCAGCGTCATGCCGCGTCATCGTGGCTGTGATTGAGTCCTGCCTCCCGCTGTTGCTGTCAGGCACGCCGTTGACGTCATTGCTTATGTATGTTTCTAGTAAGTGTACGTAACTGTGTGGTAGTAAATGTAACTGTGTAGCCACTCGCACTGATTAGGTAGCCATTCGCTGGTGCTGTGACAAGTCAATTATCACTATGCAGCCAAATGCCGCGAGCAGACCACATTTTCCAAAATGACTTCATGCGATTATTTACGCTCGTAGGAAGCAGTAGAATGTGAGAAAAACCACAAAAACTGCAAAATTGCTTCAAATTTATGGAGAAAAATGCTTGATATTCAACGGTTAAATACTCTATTCCACAGCAAACAATGTTTTTGAGCCGTAACTTTTTTATCACCACATTTTTGCAATGTCTGTTGTTATAAAGTAAAAATGTTACCAGTAATCAAGCTCAGCCAAGCGAATCCAAGTGCAATGCTAGTCAAAATGGATTTTTTATGATTACTGCATCCCTTTGAGCGCTGGTGCACGATTGTGTAAGTAAATTTTGTCGAAAAAAAGTTTTTTTTTCTCACAAATTTCCAGCAAATGTACAAAGTACAGAAGTAGCAACAACAGTCCATGCCATCATCCCCCTCCCCCACCTGCAAGTGTACCACATTCCTCAGTAAACTAACCAACCAGCAATAGGGCAACCAAGCCAAGCCAAGCCACTACCACAGCCACAACAAAGGCAGCGAACATTTTAATTACTTTTATATACTGACGTGAGGACATTTGATGTGTCCTTGAGGCGTTGCAGCTAAAAATAGCACAAGTCCTGATATTTAGAGTGAATGTATATATATGTATGAGGTATTCTACATAATACAACTCGAAATCACTCACCACGCAATACACCTACACACGCACTCACGTACACTGAATGGTAGTAACTCGCACGACGAAAGTTCCTTAACCAGCGGCGACACGGAGTGCAAAACTTCGGTACAACAGCTGCCAAACAAGTAAGCCAGGATGTAGTCTTAGGCAGCTTGCTCAAGGGCGTTGAGTAACACACTTTCGAGAAATTTACAGTTTGCTGGAAGTTAAAGTGTCGGACTTTTTGTTTTACATGAAAAAATAAAAAAAATAAAATTCTTTACGTATTTTGCCAATAAAAGTATTAGGTGCGCAATTGTCAATAGATGCCGCCAGCAGTGTGTGCTAGTCGATTCTAACATAACCTAAACGTCACAAACCAAGCCGAGACATATGGTGACTTTTGATTTTGTGAAAAGGTCTGATTTTGTGCCGAATAATCGTCATTTGCGGGAAGTGCTGATTATTAATGCAAAATTCATGCATTATAGATTTAAAATAAGAAAAAGTGCTTTCCCAATTCGGACAATAATTCATCACATTTAGTTGCTAAAAGGGAATTATGTAAGCTCAGATAATCACAGGACGCTTAACTGAAAATAGTTTCATTAATACACGGTGAAGGTAGAAATTCATAAAATGTTAGCTTAATTTCTAAAGGACGTGATGAATACCAGCAACGGATACTGGGGAAATTCACATTGATATAAAGGGTTTTCAATAAGAGGTGTTATTCCCTTAAAAGATCAATGGTTTCGTTGCTTGTGAGGTACGTAGCGCTGTCTTGTTGAAAATAAACGTTGTCCAGATCAATACCATCCAATTCCGGCCATAAAAAATCGTTAATCATCTCTCGATAGCGCAATCCATTCACCGTAACAGTTGCTCCAGCCTGACTTTTGAAAAAGTAACGTCTAATGACTCCACCGGACCATATACCGCTCCAAACAGTCACACGTTGAAGATAGAAAGACTTTTCAACAATAACTCTTGGATTTTCTGAGCCCCAGAGCCGACAATTTTGCTTGTTGACGAAGCCGCCGAGGTGGAAATGGGCCTCATCACTCAAGATGATTTTTCGATGGAGTTCCGAATCATTTTCATGCATTTCAACTACCCAATCAGCAAAGACACGACGTTGTTGATGGTCGGCCGGCTTGAGTTCTTATGTTAGCTGGACTTTATAAGCTTTAAGACCCACATCTTTATGCAAAATACGGTGTAATGACGTTTGTGTAATACCTAATTCCAAAGAATGACGAGGAATGGACAATCCTGGCTTTTTTTCCACACTTTCGGCTACAGCAGCAATATTTTCGGCTGTTCCTGAGCGACGTGCACGGGTTGTTCTCTCCACATCTTCTCATTTTTTCACCAATTTCTGTATTGCGGTCCGACAAGGTGCTTCACGATGACCCAAAAATGTTCGAGTTTTAGAACCGTCTCTGCCAAATTTTCACCATTTTTGTAGTGAATTTTAATAATTTCAATGCGTTGTTTACGCATGTATCGCTCTATTTTTATTAATGGCGTAGTTTCTATTTGTCAAATATTAAAAAATTACAGCTTCAAAAAGTGGCATCTACCGAAGTAGCGGGCTATTCAAAATAACACCTGTTACTTGGAAAACCCTTTGCAATAATTACTAATATTAGATACACACATTTATTGAACTAATTAAAACTTTCATTAATTTGGGTAATACTTATGCTGAGGAGACTATCTACGCCTTATATAAGTCCGATAAAATACAAGCAGCCATATAATTTAGAGCCTTTGATGCAAATGCAAAGTTGATCAAGCAGCTGTGAGCGTAATTCAAAACGCAAGATACCTTCTTTTGACGGCAATTACTACGCTGCCTACTTTTAAGCAGCCAGTTTCAGCAGCGTCCCAATCTTTACGAAAAATGTCGTACAAATTTAAGTCAAAAAAAATCACTATCGTAAAAGTCCAAGGTCCAAATGATGTCATAAGCCTCTTCAGTACAAAACTGACGCACTATAAAGGATGTAGTCCTTAAATTTTAAAGTTATTGCGATATGATCCGTCAAGTGAGACCGCCTCTTGAAAATCTTTGCCGATTGCTCCCTGTGTTGAGCAACATTCTGGCCATAAGGCGGAAACGTAGTTTAAGCCTTTGGGCACACATTTATTTGATAGAAATTCGCGTTTCGAACGCATTTAATTTTGAGGGCACATAAAAGCCGTAGACTTTGTGCCAGAACTCATTTATTCAAAGTCAAGCATCTAGCCTCCAGACCCGGCATTTGTAAAGAATGTTTTCAACAGTCTCTTTCTCTGCCGGATCCGCACAACTTCTGCAAAGGGGTCTAAGTCTAAGCTTTTCCGCGTGAATTCCGGTCACCCAGTGACCGGTGACCAGCGCTATGAGCTTGGAAGTTGCTAGGCGGGGGATCTCTAGCACTTTAAGCATCCTGCTTCTGTCGTACTGAGACCAAAGCGTTTTTTTGATGGCACACGGTAAGATAGAACTCCATCTGTATTGCGTTATTGCGTAAGAAAGGAATTGTGCAGTTTCCCTTTAGCAACGGTGTCTGAGATGGGAACAACTGAAACGGTTCTGTCAACCCTTTCCTGGAGAGCTCATCGACAATTTTATTTCCCTCTATGTTCCTATGCCCTGGGACCCAGATAAGATAAATGTTTCCTACACATACGAGGCGTTCGATCTCCTCCTTATAGGAGTTGACCAAAAAAGAGCTTCAATATGGTGACGACAGGACCGTGATCGCAGCTTGACTATCAGAAAAAATATTTGATCCGACATGTCATTGCTGATTCCGAAGCCATCTGCACAGGATTGGGATATGGTCCGCTGTCTTTTGTCGATTCAGGAGCCGATGCTCAGAAACTCCAACACACCTTC
>JAYXIM010051796.1:0-34438 GCA_037575425.1 Anastrepha fraterculus | reverse complement strand
CTATTCCTGCTCCTACTCCTTGGAGCATTTTGGACCCATCTGTGTACCATTTTTGTGAGTCATCACTTATCCATGGATTAGTGTTCCACTCTTCCCTAGACGGGAAGATAACCTTGTATCTCTTTATAAAATTGAGTACGGGTTCCGTGTGGTCATTCGCCTGGATTATGCATACTGTTCAAGTTATTGAGGTGTCTAGTAAGATCTCCTGTTTTAAGTTTTTCTTTGATATGAAGAGTGAGTGCTTGTATAGTAGCTTCCTCTTGTAATTGCTAAATGTAGCGGTGGTAAATTGAAAAGCGCTTCCATGCCAGCAGTTGGGGTAGTTCTCATGGCCCCTGTTATGCTTAGGCACACCAGCCTTTGTAGTTCACAAAGTTTTGATAAAGCAGTAGTTTTAACCCACTATTCCAAATCCCCATATAGTACGATAGGTCTTGCCATTTGGGTATAGATCCAGAAGGTCATTTTAGGGTACAGACCCCAGGATTTACTCAAGAATTGTTTTGTTGCCCTAAGGTTTTTCGTTGCCTTTTTTATTAATGAGTTGAGGTAGGCCTCCCAAGTGAGTTTTTTATTCAAGATAACTCAAAATGTTTAACCTCTTCCTTTAGCGGTACATCTATTCCATTTATTCCCTGGGTGGGTATATTTAGGAACCTTTTCCTGGTAAATGGAATAATAGTGGTTTTGGAAGGGTTGATTGATAGTCCCTCTTTTCTAAACCACTCACCGGTTATATTTAAGGCATCCTGCAAACCCTTTATGGTCCTTTCGTGGTTGCCAATAAAATAATATACTTCACATTTTCTTCTTCGTTAAGATTTCATATGTACTATATTTCGTTTATTTTTGTTTGTTTTTTTATTAAAATTTCTCTGCTATCACCAAGGAGCGAATAAAGTGAAAATTTAGTAGTTTTAGTAGTTATTTACTTAGGAAATGAGGTTGTCTCTCTAAGACTGTTTAGCCTTTTATAATACATCATTGTTGGAAGTTACAAAAAATTGTTAAACTTAAACCAAGAATAACTATAACAAAAGAACCTTGTCCATAAGTGTCTGTGCTACAAGATAGACACCCCGCTATAGTATTTAACTACTTTTCGCACCTTCACTCTTTGTGAATATAGTTTTTGCAGTACTAGGATAGTGAGCGAACTCACAGGTCATTTTATTCGTTAGGCTCGTACCTCTCATAGCACTTCAGGCAGAGCTCACTCAGGGCAAATCGCGTATCTAAAATATCTGTGACACTGAGACACTTCCGGGTGAAAGAAGAATTCTGATTATTTAATTATTACATACCTATAATTGGGCTCTAAAATCTATATAAGTAAGAAAGAGAAACCGAGGCAAAATACAGAGAGTTTTCCATTGCCAGTCCTTAGATATGTTGCACAGAGTGGCGAATTATCATAGTTTATTTTCCCATTCAAATGTGACTGAACTCGAAATGCGACGCTTGTTCAACGTAGGTGGTGTAGATGGCAAAAAGACTATGCTATAGGGCATTCTTGATTTTAGAAGGAAGAAATTCATATCATTTCTTCGTTTTGTAACTTAAAAAATTTGACCAAAACAAATGATAAAAACTTGAGAAATCTTGAAAATGAGAATGCATGTTGTCATTTTGAGGAAGCATAACAGACCAGGGCTAGTTACGCTGCAAGATGTATGAGGTCTGAGAAATGATGTTGTTATTTTTCTCGAAAAATATTCGTTTCCTGCCTGAATTATTTTTCCTGCTTCAAGTTAATCTGCCTTCCAAATATACATAATATCCTGCAGCGCTCTTACCAATCCTCGTGCACTTCAGATATATATTGTTTGATATGGCATTATGTTCTTCCAATGAGGAAGAATAATAGTACCATTACAAATTTTTTCCGTTTAAGGAACAGCTAAAAGTCACATGGAACTACTTTGGCTTCATACTTTAGTATGAATTAAATAAATGTAAAATATTTAAAGATTTGTTTTATATACAAGGTGGCGCAAAAATAACCTTGCCATGTTTTTTGGCTGTAATTTAAAAAAAAAATATGAAAAACTTTGATTCTTCTTGTGGATTATTTTTATTTGGTCGTTTAATTTTTTTTACATCAAGTCGAGAATATGATGCCATGTAAATGGCCGCCGCCACAGTTGATTGCCATTTGAGCCCTTTTTATGGCATTTTCCATCACTTTGGCCAAAACTTCCGGCGATAGGTCCTCACATTCTTGACGGATGTTGTCTTTAAGAGCTGCAAGAGTCTGAGGATTGTTATGTCAACAATCAAAAAGCCCCGCGACTTCAAACAGCCCCACAAAAAGAAGTCTGGAGCGGTCAAATCAGGCGATCTTGCTGGTCAGTGCAAATCGCCAAAATGGGAGATTAGACGCCCAGGAAATGCATCCTTCAGCATATCGGTTGTGGCACGTGCAGTGTGTGCCGTTGCACCGTCCTGTTAGAACCACATGTTTTCCAATCCCAATTCATCAAGTTGCGGCAAAAAGAACTCGTTGATCATTGCTCTGTAGCGCCACCATTCACAGTAAACGTTTGGCCCGCGACGTCTTCGAAGAAAAAAGGTCCGATGACTCCTCCAGCGAAAACAGCACACCATACAGTGACTTTGAGCGGGTGTAATGGCTCTTCGTGGGTTACACGCGGATTTTCAGTGCCCCAGAAGTGTAAATTTTGCTTACTTACGTACCCGCTAAGATGGAAATGGGCCTCATCACTCATGATTATTTTTGATGAAAAATCATCTTCCTCTTGGTGGTGATTAAGGATGACTTGAGCGTATGTTAGACGCGATTGGCGGTCAGCAGCTAACAGCTGATTCACCGTCTGGACTGTAAAGACCGTCGACTGATACCCATTTGCGTGGCACATCGTCTGGTCGATGTCGACGGCGCTTCCATGACATCCTCGACTACAGCAGCAATATTCTCTGCAGAACGGCTACTCCGGGGTCTGCCACGCCTGGCAGCATCTCGTGTTGTGCCAGTCTATTTGAGGCTAGCGGCTAAACGTCGCAGTGTTTCACCAGTAGGCGTTGAACGGCGAGGAAATCTGCGACGAAATTCACGTTGTGCCAAAGTCACCGACCGATTATTGGTCAAATAAATAGTCAGCAATATTCCGCGTTCTGGAGCAGTGTAGCGTAACATTGTTTATTAACGTGTATTTCGCATGTGTTTACTACACAAATGTGAAAACAGAACTGACATTAGGGCCAATCGCAAAATGTATAGTATTTTCTGATAGGAGGATTACTTTAGCGCCACCTGTTATATACTTTTACAGTTTCATATACAAATGTCTAATTAAAAGTTGTCTGATATTCCTAGCTGTTTTCTGCTTAGTTGATTGAAAAAACGAAAAGCATTTAATTCCAGCCTCATTATCTAAAATAAAGCATCGGCAGCGCAAGTATTTCAACAACTTTCGCAATCTTATGTGGGACTCTTCAGTACCTGTAAGGCATTGCAAACTTAGAAAAACAATAAAAAAATGAAAAACGCGCTTCTGGGTAAAAATATGCATACATACATACATACATACACATATGAATAACTAGCAAATATCTTAGTCCACGTACGAGCACCGCTATGTAGATTTGCCTGCATGCATCCCCAAACGTTACACAGTCACTACACCACCAGGCGTTTGAGTTACTAATGAGAAGCACGAGTGTGTACTTGACTGGCTGGCTGACTGACAGTAGCGCCAACTACTACGATGACGCGTTACTTTGCGGTTGGCTACGTTGTAGAGTTCATGGCAAATGACGATTAATATAGCATTTGTTGTTGTTATTATATGGAATAGTTATTTCAATTTTTTCTAATATTGCTTAGTCCTACACGCTGGTTACGCTGCAAGACTCACGAGCCATATTACTACCAAACTTACAAATTGCACGCGAGCATTGCATGCGTGTGGGACAATATTTTCCCTTTTTTTTGTTTTACAAAAAAAGAGCACAAAATAAAAAAATAAATATTGGCGAAAAAAAATATATAAAATATATTTGAATAACACAAACAATAGAAATTCAAACGAGAGAAAGCGCTCGAAAAAAGAACCGCACAAGCACCCAGCTAGAGATTTTTTTTTTTTGTTGCTTGTGTAGCAAAAGTGCATCCACTTTTTGCTTGAGCTATATAGCTTGTGGCGTGCTAACATTGCGTTGGTAACAACAATTGACATGCTGCTGTTTGGTTGTGCAAATTATTGGCAAAAATTATATTTGTGTGAAACAAGAGGCGCCAGTCGAGTTGTTGGCCAACTGCTGCTACGTTAACTGTATAGGTTAAACTGTATGGTATTGGATTGAAAAGGCTTGAAGTGTATGTGGCGTAGCTGAGGAAGTAATAGAAGGATTTGCTTATTGGCAGGATTTCAAAACTTTTGATAATCTCTTAACAAGGATTATTTTTTATTTATTGAATTATGTATTTTAGGAAATTTAATCCATTTGGACTATAATAAAACTGCTTGGCCGGCGCGTATGTGTATTGAAGATTTCATCATAAAAGAAAAAAAGACAATTATGCATTTTAGAAAATAAATTTATCCTTACAAATATTGTAAATGCGAAAGTATAGTAAGTTTCATACTTTAACTACTCACCCGATCATCATACAATTTTGGGCACCCTTTTTGGGTGTTTGGCCGATCTCCTCCTCCTATTTGTGGTGTGCGGCTTGATGTTGTTCCACAAATGGAGGGACCTACAGCTTCAAGCCGACTCCGAACGGCAGATATTTTTTATGAGGAGCTTTTTTCTTGGCAGAAATACACTCGGAGGTTTGCCAATGCCTGCCGAGGGGCGTTCTCCCTGTGATTTCCGATTTCCAACCTCTTTATGTCGATTAAGCAAGTGGGCGTGGCTCCTCCTATACAAACTGCATTTTCCATGCCGCATACCTCTGGAAGTATTAGTGATAGAGTACTTGAACTTAGTATAGAGATATATAAAATGAACACTACACTCGTTGAGAAAAATTAGTTCTATTGGCGAAGGGGGCGTGGCACTTTCCATACAAACTGACTTTTTTGAACTGCATACTTCTGAGAGCACTTGCGGTACAGTGTTGGTGAGAAGATAAGTACATATGAAGTTATCATCAGTATATTACTAGACATTTAAAACTGACCTTTTTATGGCGTTGCCACCTGATTTTTGTTGTTGCAAAATTATCCAGTTTTCACAAATTTAGCTTGAAGTTGAAGGCATTAATATCAAATGAAAAGGGTTTAAAATGCTTTATGAAATATATCTTTATTTGGTGTTGCCACATGATTTTTATTAAAAAATTTATTTTTATACTAAAATATGGATATCGGCTAAAAGGTATTTAAACGAATTTTGATAAAAAAATGTATTTAGGAGTTGCCACCTCTTTTTCGGGAGCTTAATAAATTTATTACAGAAACGCATTAATTACAAATATATGTGTACATATGTTCAAAATTCCAAATACACATTTTTTTGTATGGCGTTGCCACCTAGCTGTTAAGCCGAATATGGTAAAGAACAGTGTCTCATGATGTGAACATCAACTGTTAAGATGTGAGAATCATGAACATTTTTTAATGATAATTTTATAATTTAAAATTGTTTTTTAAGGGGTAGCCACTTATTTTTTAATTTAAAAAATTCCTGTTGCCTTATATTTTTCTGTACATTAATAAATTTATGCAGAAATATATTAATTGTATGTAGCTTTTGTGGATGGCTTTAATACCTCAATGGTTTTAAACGGCGTTGCCACCTAATTTTTAAGTAAAAAGTAAATTAATAACAAAATTTAACAAGAGGTTATGGAATGGGCGTCATACAATGGGTGTTCTAAAGAATGAAAAAATTCGAAACAAATATTTTTGGTATGGCGTTGCCAGCTAACTTTAATGGGTAATACGCTACAATAAATAATAGTTGATATGTATGAAATCTGAGCATGTGGGGATGACACACGTTTTTATTGAGAATCTTTTAATTTAAAAGCGTTGCCACTTAGTTTTTAATTCAAAAAGTTTTGGAAGTGCCTTTTACTTTTCTGGAAGGTAATAAATTTATTACAGAAATATATTAATAGTAAATATTGGTACATGAATATATATGCACATAGCTTTAATCCCTCAATATTTTTAAACGGCATTGCCATCTAATTTAAAAAAAAAGCAAATTAATAACAAAATTTAGCAAGAGGTTAGTGTACGCGTGCCAAACCATATCAGATCAGAAGAATAGACAAAGTTCCAAATAACATTTTTTATGTGACGTTGCCACCTAGCTGTTAAAAAGAAAATTGTAAATAATGGTTGATATGAATAAACTCTAAGGATAAGGGTATGACGCAAGCTTTTATTGATAATCTTTTAATTATTAAGTGTTTTATGGGATGGCGCTGCCACATATTTTTCAAATCAAAAAGTTCTGGAATTGGATTAGAATGTAAAGTATGCACAACTTTTTTCAAGGAGCATTAACGAAAGCCGCTAGGAAATTTTACAAATTTATTTCATCACGTGGTTCATATCGTTCTTGTGTAGCCAAAAACAGTACTCCAGCCGGTTGAGACATTTTTGAATTGTTGTAGTTAAAGAAATAATTGTACGGTTTTTTCAACAAACTTCTACGAGAAGCGTTTTTGTAAGTGCACCTAATTCTCTGTTTCCATATATGTAGATACGTTACCAAAAACTTCGTTTGAAAAGAGAATTAGGCAAAACCAATATTAAAAAATCCCTTTTAGAGTTCACTTAAGAATTTATTTCGTGGTTTCTCATTTTCATTCATACGGCGAGAGCAAAATCTACTTTTCACTCAGAGACCCTTCCTGAGGGTAATTGAAACGCTTCGTACTTACATGGAAAAATCTCACTCTATTTGCTCTATGTGATTAGAAAAAACAACGAATAAAATATTGAAAAATTAATTCAAATTGAAAATAAACAATTTGTGTAAAAAAAAAATTTGTTTCCTTTTTAACTCCTATTAAATCAAATTCATGGAAAAAAAATCAAATAAAAAGAGAATTGGGTGTATATGGGTAAACTTTATGTTGAAAAAAAATACCAGGGGAGGTAAGATACAAAATACAGACCACCTTATGAAAGTTGTAGCGTTCTATACATAGTTATTAACGTACATAAAAATTTTGGGAACTTTATTTTATAAGATTTAGCGATGAGCTTTCCAGGCATTATAGTACGAGTATATGGGAAATTCGCCCAGCCATGAAGAAATTTAATGAACAAATGATTTCTTAGATTTAGCAGAAAGCTAAGAAAATAAGTAATTTCTTTAATGTATATTAAATTTTCCTTAATGTCATAGTTCTCACATTTTTATACTTCCAAAATAAATCGCCCAAGTGCAGCCTTTTTTCGGTCTTTAGGTTGGTGTCACCAAATGTGAATATATAAAGAAATATAATAATTAGCAATGCTAAAGTTCAACTTTTTTCATTATTTCATTTTCATAACCACACGCTGATTTGAATTTACAGCTTGAATATATTTTTTCTTATGTTTTCTAGCCAAGCAACCATTTGCACATTCCTTACATAATTTGATATTCGTCTATACTATTTTATGAGTTCGTGTCGCATACGTGTCGCGTAACTGTAAGCCATTTTGTATTGTATGGTTGCATATGTATTACACAAGTAATTACAAAAAAAATGCAAATAAATATATTCAAATGCATGGCCCTATTTATGTGATGAATTAGCAAAGCTGAATGCCTTTCAAATATTTTTATGACTCACCAACCTAGAGTACTTTCTGGTTTCGTCGCCTTTCTCACACAGCTAGCTTTTCGTGCAAGACTATTTCCTGATTAAACAGGTTGCAATGAAGGTGCCGTAAAATTAATCATCCAATTTGATTTTTGAATATACACCTAATTCGCTTTTTCCAGATAGATACTTTCCCAAAAAATTCGTGTAAAATAGAATTAGGAGAAAACAATAATGAAAGATTCTTTATACGCTTCACCTAAGAATTTATTTCGTGCATACACATTTTAAGTCAATAAACATATTAACATATAAGTAGTAAATCACTAAACGGCGAGAGCAAAATCTACTTTTCACTCAGGGACTTTTCCTGAGCCTAATATGTAGGCGCCTGTACTAACGTCGAAAAATCTCGCTCTGTTAGCTCTATTAGAACCAAGAAAAATTCATAAAATATTGAAAATCGTGTCAAAACTAAACAAATCATATAATAATTTTTTTCTTTTCTTTTTAACTCGTGTTAAATCAAATTCATGTAAAATAAATTCGATGTAGTTCATACATAAAATTTTCTGGTGCTATAATTAAACTACAAATGTCATGCGAAAAAATTTAATATTCCATAAAAACGATTTTTCATGTAAAATAAAACAATGTAGCCATTCTGCGGACTCATACGCGTAATCTTCAAATGCCAGACAGGAAATCTGTACCAGTAGTTATGCATTTGTGATATGTTACTCATACGCCCTGTATGCGCATAGGAACTTCGTGGCGCGATGGTTATACTTTAGTTCAGTTCGATAATTAGCTCATTGTAAGAAAGTGTTCAAACATGTTACTATAAGGTACATTCGAGCGTAAGCAGGACTGTTCAAAGCAGAATTATTCCACCTAAATTGATAGTACTTTTGTGATTTTTTACGCGTTTGGCTTGGCAGGAGGCTTCTAATCTATTAGGTGAACAACTAAGTTCCCGCTATTTGTCAATAGATGCCACCAGCAGTGTGTGCTAGTCGATTCCAACATAATCTAAACGTCATAAACCAAGCTTAGACATATGGTAAGCAAACTGCTTCGACACATTAGTGATTTTGTTTTGGTATCATATACTTTTGGTTTTGCGAAAATGTCTGTTTTTGTGCCGAACAATCGTCATTTGCAGGAAGGGCTGAGTTTCCTCTTTCATTCGAAAAAAACGGCAGATGAAGCGCATCGAAGGTATAAAAAGTTTTTGGAGATGCCGCTTTAAGTGAAACAACGTGACGAGATTGGTTCCGTCGCTTCAAAGACGGTGATTTTAATGTTGACGACCGTCCGCGCGAAGGAAGGCCAAAAACCTTCGAAGACGCTGAAATGGAGGCATTGCTCAATGAGGATCCGAAAGCAAGCTTTTCTTGCGTTTGACACGGATCCTCATTGAGCAATTAGGAGTTATCCGCCAATCCATTTCCAAGCGATTGCATGCCTTGGGAATGATTCAGAAACAGGGGACTTGGTTTCCTTATGAGTTAAAACCAAGGGATGTTGAACGTCGTTTTTCGCCTGTTAACAACTGCACCAGCGGCAAAAAAGGAAGAGTTTTCTTCATCGCATCGTGACGGGTGATGAAAAATGGATTCATTACAGCAATCCTCATGCTTCTACGTCATCACTTCGGCCGAATATTCACGCTGCAAAAGTTATGCTATGTATTTGGTGAGAACAAGTTGGTATTATTTATTATGAACTGTTAAAACCAAGCGAAACCATCACTAAGAATCGGTATCGACTTCAGTTGATGCGATTGAGCCGGGCACTGACCGGCACATGGTCTAGCTGACCAGCAGTTCCATTGATATGAAGGCATGAAAAAATGGCTTGATCCGTGGATACCTTCAAAACATGAACAGTTTTACCACGATGGTATACGAGATCTACCAGAAATATTGGAAAAAGTAGTACCCAGCGATGGGCAATACTTTCAATAATTGGTTGGTTGGTTAGAGTGGTGATTCATCCAGAATCCAACTAGCGCTTCCGCACCATTTTGTTGCCACATCCTCGTTACCAAATTGTTTAACAGTTATTTGCAGCAGGACTATATCCAGTCTGTGCGGCTTAGGAACCTTATTAGGTTGTTGACGTCTACGCCAGACAGTTGCTCGAGACTCTCGAACAGCGGTTTGCCCAGGGTTAACATTCTGTCCTTCCATAGGGCAGGGCATTCACAGAGGAAATAGAAGATAGTTTCTTTTTCCTCCGGTTGTTTACAACTATGACAGTATGTATTGTGAGGGATACCCATTTTGGCGGCTTGTTCTCCGATAGACCAGAAGCCAGTTATGACTGCCGTAAGTCTGCAGGTGTCCCGTCGTTTCATGTTTATTAATGTCAACGATTGCTTGAGGTTGTAGGTGGGCCATAACGTTCTGCTGATTTTGCATTTCGTCTGGTCTCTCCATCTACAATCTGCAATTCGAAGGTATTTTAGGGAAATTGCATTCTTGACCGCACCTAGTGGAGTGAATACTGGTACTGCAAGAGCGCTATTCATGGCAGATCCCCCTCTTGCCAGTTCATCAGCTTTTTCGTTACCTTCTATGTTCCGGTGTCCCGGGACCCAAATTAAGGTTACTCTATGGTTTTCACTCAAGTTGGTGAGGCTATTCCTACTTTGCTCCACCACTTTAGAGGTTGTTATAGTCGCGTCCAGCGCCTGGATTGCGGCTTGGCTATCCGAAAGAATAGCGATATTGCCCTTAAAAGAGAAATCTGCGATTAGTAACCTACAGGCTTCCCCAATTGCTAGTACTTCCGCTTGGAAGACGCTGCTGGTATTAGGGAGACGCACAGATTTTTCAATTCCAAGTCTATGAGAATATATACCAGTTCCAACACCACAATCCATTTTACTGCCATCTGTATAGACTGTGGTATCGAAGTTGTTTAGAGAGAATCCCTTATTCCATTCTTTTTTAGATGGAAAGAGTGTGGCAAAATTCCTATTGAACTTTACCATCGGGACGATGTAGTCAGTCCTCACCGAGGTTAACTGAGTTTGTCGCAATAATTGACTAGCGTGACCATAAGTTTTTTCTTTCCAGCGACCCGCTTCATTTAACCTAAATGCACTCATGGTTGCCGTCTTCTTTATATGTAGGTCTATGGGAATAACGTGTGTCAGAGCATTGAGAGCCTCTCTGGGACATGATCTGATTGCACCGACCGTTATTGCACAGGCTGATCTTTGTATTCTGCCGAGTAATTTGGTATTGTACTCTCTCCCTAGAGCTTTCCACCAAACTACCGAACCATACGATAGAATGGGTCGTATAACCGCCTTATACAACCATAATGTATGCCTCGGCTGAAGACCCCATCTTCTTCCAAGCATACGTTTGCAGGCATATAAAGCAATTTCTACTTTCCTTACCCGTTCTTCGACGTTTAACTTCCAGCTAAGTTTGGAGTCCAGAATTACTCCTAAGTACTTTGCACTGGTTGATAGTGACAGAGTTTGTCCGTTGATATTTGGTAGGGTGAAAGTTGGTACCTTGTATCTGGTGGTAAAAAGCATAAGTTCTGTTTTACGCGGGTTTAAACTTAGCCCACATCCTGTGGCCCAAGAGTTAAGCTCGCATAACGCCCTTTGGATGATCCCACTGATCGTATTTGGGCACAGTCCTGACACCATTAACACCACAATAATTCACTTGTTACCATTTTTTCGGAATATTGTTGTATTTTCATCAAAACAACAGCGAGAACTTAGTTGCGCACCTAATACTATACACCGATCTTTAATTTCTAGATAGTTTTAAGGTTGACAGAGCATGTTCTATCTCAGACTTCCTTTCTACATTGGAAAAGGTGTTCCAAGTTAATGAAAATGCTTGAAAATATACAGGGTAGTACAATATAATTGCAACCTCTCACGAATTGTCATTTCTAATGATAAAAAGAAATTTTTAAATAGTAATTAAATCGAATATGTTTTGAGTTTATAATAATGTCAATCTTAACGCAAATTATGAGTAAGTCGACCATCTGAGAGCTTCTTTAGAGTTACTCTCAGCGCACAAAATACACTCTGTCAAAAAAGTGCCGGGAATTCTTCAATAGAACGCAAAATAATTGTTTAGTCATCAAAATTTTTTCTGTCGCCTTCAAAATAGGCTCCATTCGAAGCAATACACATATTCCAATGATTAGTCCAGTCACCAGAGCACCTTTTAAATGCATTTGAAGAGATCTTCTTCAGCTCCTTTCTTCGGGTTATTCTTATTCTTATTCTTATTCTTATTCTTATTCTTATTCTTATTCTTATTCTTATTCTTATTCTTATTCTTATTCTTATTCTTATTCTTATTCTTATTCTAATTCTTATTCTTATTCTTATTCTTATTCTTATTCTTATTCTTATTCTTATTCTTATTCTTATTCTTATTCTTATTCTTATTCTTATTCTTATTCTTATTCTTATTCTAATTCTTATTCTTATTCTTATTCTTATTCTTATTCTTATTCTTATTCTTATTCTTATTCTTATTCTTATTCTTATTCTTATTCTTATTCTTATTCTTATTCTTATTCTTATTCTTATTCTTATTCTTATTCTTATTCTTATTCTTATTCTTACTCTTATTCTTATTCTTATTCTTATTCTTATTCTTATTCTTATTCTTATTCTTATTCTTATTCTTATTCTTACTCTTATTCTTATTCTTATTCTTATTCTTATTCTTATTCTTATTCTTATTCTTATTCTTATTCTTATTCTTATTCTTATTCTTATTCTTATTCTTATTCTTATTCTTATTCTTATTCTTATTCTTATTCTTATTCTTATTCTTACTCTTACTCTTACTCTTATTCTTATTCTTATTCTTATTCTTATTCTTATTCTTATTCTTATTCTTATTCTTATTCTTATTCTTACTCTTATTCTTATTCTTATTCTTATTCTTATTCTTATTCTTATTCTTATTCTTATTCTTATTCTTATTCTTATTCTTATTCTTATTCTTATTCTTATTCTTATTCTTATTCTTATTCTTATTCTTATTCTTATTCTTATTCTTATTCTTATTCTTATTCTTATTCTTATTCTTATTCTTATTCTTATTCTTATTCTTATTCTTATTCTTATTCTTATTCTTATTCTTATTCTTATTCTTATTCTTATTCTTATTCTTATTCTTATTCTTATTCTTATTCTTATTCTTATTCTTATTCTTATTCTTATTCTTATTCTTATTCTTACTCTTACTCTTACTCTTATTCTTATTCTTATTCTTATTCTTATTCTTATTCTTATTCTTATTCTTATTCTTATTCTTATTCTTATTCTTATTCTTATTCTTATTCTTATTCTTATTCTTATTCTTATTCTTATTCTTATTCTTATTCTTATTCTTATTCTTATTCTTATTCTTATTCTTATTCTTATTCTTATTCTTATTCTTATTCTTATTCTTATTCTTATTCTTATTCTTATTCTTATTCTTATTCTTATTCTTATTCTTATTCTTATTCTTATTCTTATTCTTATTCTTATTCTTATTCTTATTCTTATTCTTATTCTTATTCTTATTCTTATTCTTATTCTTATTCTTATTCTTATTCTTATTCTTATTCTTATTCTTATTCTTATTCTTATTCTTATTCTTATTCTTATTCTTATTCTTATTCTTATTCTTATTCTTATTCTTATTCTTATTCTTATTCTTATTCTTATTCTTATTCTTATTCTTATTCTTATTCTTATTCTTATTCTTATTCTTATTCTTATTCTTATTCTTATTCTTATTCTTATTCTTATTCTTATTCTTATTCTTATTCTTATTCTTATTCTTATTCTTATTCTTATTCTTATTCTTATTCTTATTCTTATTCTTATTCTTATTCTTATTCTTATTCTTATTCTTATTCTTATTCTTATTCTTATTCTTATTCTTATTCTTATTCTTATTCTTATTCTTATTCTTATTCTTATTCTTATTCTTATTCTTATTCTTATTCTTATTCTTATTCTTATTCTTATTCTTATTCTTATTCTTATTCTTATTCTTATTCTTATTCTTATTCTTATTCTTATTCTTATTCTTATTCTTATTCTTATTCTTATTCTTATTCTTACTCTTATTCTTATTCTTATTCTTATTCTTATTCTTATTCTTATTCTTATTCTTATTCTTATTCTTATTCTTATTCTTATTCTTATTCTTATTCTTATTCTTATTCTTATTCTTATTCTTATTCTTATTCTTATTCTTATTCTTATTCTTATTCTTATTCTTATTCTTATTCTTATTCTTATTCTTATTCTTATTCTTATTCTTATTCTTATTCTTATTCTTATTCTTATTCTTATTCTTATTCTTATTCTTATTCTTATTCTTACTCTTATTCTTATTCTTATTCTTATTCTTATTCTTATTCTTATTCTTATTCTTATTCTTATTCTTATTCTTATTCTTATTCTTATTCTTATTCTTATTCTTATTCTTATTCTTATTCTTATTCTTATTCTTATTCTTATTCTTATTCTTATTCTTATTCTTATTCTTATTCTTATTCTTATTCTTATTCTTATTCTTATTCTTATTCTTATTCTTATTCTTATTCTTATTCTTATTCTTATTCTTATTCTTATTCTTATTCTTATTCTTATTCTTATTCTTATTCTTATTCTTATTCTTATTCTTATTCTTATTCTTATTCTTATTCTTATTCTTATTCTTATTCTTATTCTTATTCTTATTCTTATTCTTATTCTTATTCTTATTCTTATTCTTATTCTTATTCTTATTCTTATTCTTATTCTTATTCTTATTCTTATTCTTATTGAAACACTCACTATCAAATCATTTTTTTTTCTTCAATCGGCCAAAATCCCTGGAAAGGTGATTTCGTCAATCGAAAATATTTATTTTATAAAAACTTGGTAAAGTAACCACAAAAAGATGCTGAATACTTTTACTGCACTTTAGCATTTTTTCAAATTCCGCTTCTGTCACAAATTCATCATTTGAGGCAAATAACAATGAAGATTGCTTTGACAACAGTTTTCAGACAAATTCTCTGAGTACGAAAGCCGATCACCAGGCCAGAATTCATCAGAATGCTGACAAGATTAGTTACTTTTTACCTTCAATTCTTATATAAGCTGAGTTTCCCATTAAAAATAATATGTAGAAATCAATAAAAACAACTTTAAGGTACCAGAGATAGAAGAATATAATTTCTGTTTGTTTTTGGTTTAACGACAACTCTTTGCCTAAGTTTTCTCTTTAGATGCTTTATGTATTATTTTGCCTTCCGAAAAAACTTGTTCCGACAATAATTTAGTCTCTCAATTCAACATGCCTTTTCAATATTCGCTTCAATAAATAAAATGTTTCACCTAAAACATAAGAGGCAAGGCGCACAATTGTCAACTAAGTTGTTTCTAAGCGAATTGTGTGAAATCCACACAAGCCAACAATGAAAAACAATTGCGATTTTACAACTGAGTACCCGCGGCCACGTACGGATTATCAAGTAACAGACACACGCACGCACATACATACACAAAATACGAGAAGTGCTAGAAAAAACCAAAAGGTAAAAAAAGCTGCAAATACAAAACAATTCGTATTTTCACGCCAAATTTTTAGCACTTGCAAGAGTAAATTTTGATACTTTGCCGGGAGCAGACGAATGGACAGACATACGCCAGCTGATGACAATTCGCTGTACAGTGACTGGGAATAGCAGCAGCAGCAGCGGCAATAGCAGGGCGCCAACAACCTGCCATATGCAAAAATAAAAAAAAATAAAAAATGTATATGCATGCATGTACGTATGTATGTATGTGTGAGTGTACATATCCACAAGTTCATTAGCGAATACATAGCAGACATTTTTGAGCTGTTTCATTTTGCTAATATTTTTCACAGCAACATTTCTCTCTCTACTACCTTTAGTTCCGTTGTTTTTTGTTTCTTGTGTAGTTGTTGGTTTGGCTAAAAGCAAATTTTCGTTCACATGTCAACAAAAATAGCAAAAAATGGCTACATAAGTGACTCGAGAAAATCCCGCGAGGCACAGTGTAATAAGTGCGCACACACCCACACACACACAGACACACAGGCTTGGGCACGTATGCACAAAAACAAGTACGCACACATACGAACGGTGGGAAAAAAACACCTACCACCTGCGTGGTCTGTTGACATCAACTGGGGCACCCGTTGCCCATCCTGCTTTTTGGACGCGCTTAACCGCAGTTAGCAACAACAAATATTCAAATAAAACCGCTGCGTGCTAGCAAAAGTTTTTGATTTTCGTATTTTTTTTTTATTTTTTTTTTTTTTATTATTACTTTTTTTGTTTCTTGGTTAGTTTTCTTATTAGTTTTTTTTTTCTCTTGTTAGTTTTTTTGCATTACTATTTCCCTTTACCTAATTTCTTTTCAGGATATTTGTTGTATTTGCCTTGCCTTGGTTGTATTTATATTCGGTTGCTTGCAGTTGAGTTGTCTGTCAAAGCGCCAATGACACCACAACGTCACGGCATGCCGCCATTTCGACTAATCGCCATTTGTCTTTTCGCCTAATCGTCATCATCGCGCTTTGCCCATTTCTTCCATTTATTTTTTACACACCTTTTTCTGTATTGTTCGCGTTCACATTTCGCTGCCATTTTTTGGTGGCTCTCAATTTATGCAGTCATCTGCTGGTATTTTGTTGCTATTGCGTTCTGTTTGCAAAAAAAAACATAAAATACTGCTCACATGCATACAAACATAACTGTGTAAATGTATGAGTATTGTTCATTTGCCTTTTGGTGGTTTTCGGCGAAAATAAATTCGGAAAAACTTTGCACATATTTCCCCATTTCTCTTTCGCAGCGTCTTACTGTTGCAGTTGCTTTGATGCGCTCTTTTTGTTTTATTTTAAATTGGCATTGTTGTTACAAAAGAATTTTATGCAGTCTAGCCGTAGTTGAATTATTTGGGTTATTTTTATGGGCTAAAAACTTAAGTGACTGATTTCTTGCACATTCTGTTACTTGAAAGAACAAGTACAAGAACAACATTTAAAACCAAAACTTTTATATATATATTTTTTTTGGTATTCTTTCCACCATAAATATACAGGGTTACTGGGAAAGTTGTGTTAGATACTTAAAGACTTGATTATTTGGGTCACTTTTGGTATATTCAAAAAATCCGTGTTTGGTATGTCAAATAATAAAAATTAGCAATTAAACAAAAAATTGCATATGGAGACTTTTCTGGAAATTATTCTAAAAGCTAGTACGTATTTTTAGCTATTTAAGTAAGTCGGGGCATATATTTGAGCGAAATTTCATAGTCGTTGCTAGAGAAACCTCCGCATGAATTGCTTCATACTTCAAAAATGAAATGGTTTTTTCGTTATTCAGATATTTATATTTCCAGATAGACGCAAATAAGAAAGAGTTTGTTTTTTAACTGGCTTGAAATGAGCGTCACATCATATGACATCATCACATGCCTGATATTTCTTCTATCCATGGTAATACTTGCAAAAAGTAGCAGCAATAGGTATAGGTATCAAATCAATAAATATAATATTTATATTTGGAAAAAAAATTTGAGTCATACGGTGAGATCATATGATAAGATCATATGATGAGATCATATGAGAAGATCATATGATGAGATCATATGAGAAGATAATATGATGAGATCATATGATGAAATCGCATAATGCGATCTTGCGATCTAGTTCTAGTTATGAGTTCTTTGTTCCCCCATTTGGATTCCTGTAAAGTATCAGCATCTTAGAATAGAAATGAACCTATTATAAAATATTTTTATTTTGTGCATAATAGGGTGATGAATTTAGAGGTACCTGATTTTAAATTGAATTAAAACAACGAAAGTTCAATCTTTATTATTTTTGTGTAGAACATTCATCACATTTATTTCTTAAATATAATCCGTTTCAAATGTTGGCCGCACCTGCGCTGTAATTCGGCCGTCCGTAAACACCAATTTTGAATGGCTCGTGACTCGCTGGAGGATCTCGGTCGGTACCTCGTGAATAACTTTAGGAATGTTGGCTTCCAATTTTTCTATCAAAGCTGGTTCATCCACAAAACATTTAGACTAGGTGGCCAATCTAGTGGTCAGAGACGAGGGATAAATTACTTATTGATACGACGACGCAGTAAATTCATTGTTTCCATTATTTCACGGGCTCTATGGCAAGTAGCGCCGTTTTGTTGAGACCAAATCTTATGAAGAACACGGACTTCAATTTCCGTCATCAATGTTCATTTAAACAAATAGGGCCGATGATTCCTTTAGCCCATAGGCCGCACCAAACGGTTGTTTTCAATGGGTATAATGGCTATTCTTGAATGGCTTCGGATTGTTCTTCTTCGACAATTTTCAGCCCAAATACGACAATTTTCTGCCGAAATATGACAATTATTGACATACCCATTAAGCTTAAACTGAGCCTCATCACTTAACAATCATAAGATGGCCGGAACACGTGATGAACACTTTTCACAGAGCGTCGATTTTCGTAATACAATTTTACGATTTGTAAACGTTTTTGAGGCCTAAGTCTTTCCATTATGAAATATCAATGAACACTGAAAAAACTATGTATTTAATTTGAGTTTTAGTAGTCACGCGTGATCTGTAAAACGTCCTTATTGGAAAAAGTACTTTCAATCTGATCGACCTTTAGCAAAGCACATCCAATTTCAAGTATTGCTCAATTGACGGCTTGTCATTCGACTAAACTGTGTAGTACGCACTTTCTTCCATAGCTGAGCTTAGTTATTAGTATAAATAACGATTTCATTAATTAATTAATCAGGTACCAAATAAGCAAAAGACCAAATTAACTCGTCGATCTTTCGAAACTGCGATAATGTTTTATGCACCATAATTACCGTAAACGTTTCCTGTTCTGTAGGAAAAATATTACTTTTCCAATGGGAATCAGATGCACTAGATGGCGGCTATCCTTGCAATATTTGCGGAGGACTGTCGAAACAAAGGGGCTCGGTTCGAAAAGCCTCACAGTGGCCGGTCTTTTACCGCTCATCAGTATCAAGGCGAAAGAGATTCTGATCACGGACTACTGGAAAATATTTAAGATCAGGCTGCTGAATGTAATATTCTATCACTTCTGTACAGGAGGGTGAAACCTCACCGAAATGGCTGATAAGATAATGCTACAATCGCCTTCGTCCCGTTAAAACTCTGGCAAGCGTTCCTCACACGTTACCATTATGTTGATTGGGCAGGCTCAGTTGAGAAATCCTGACTAGTTCCTGTCCCGTCTCAGAACTCTGTTGGCTATGAAGTGCATGACCTTCCTGCTTGCATAGATAACCATGGGAGCACTTAGGGAAACTGCACTTTCGTATGCGGATAGCGGCCTGAAGTCGCAACTATAGAACTGTAAATGAACAAGCTAAATCAAAAACACACAACCGAGAGAAGAATAGAAGAAGGAAGCAGAGATGGTTGAAATTATAACTTAGATCCAAGAGCAGCCTTCAGAAGAAGTAACCTACTGTTAAGATTCCCGCCGGCAAAGAACTAATCTAGTCTGTATGCTACTGAAAGTGGACCAGCCCGCACTGGGAATGGATTTACTTTAATTTATTTTTTTTATTTTGTTGCCTAGGGTAATAAGTATTTTAAGGCGAGCTAAGGGAAAAGAGTGAAATATTAAACAGCCGCAGTCGCTCAGTAGTCAATAAAGGATTACTAATGGCTTAATCTTCTATACTCTATGATCAAAAAGTACCGGGAATGTTTAATTTAAGCGAACCGCATACTTGGGAACCGGTCCATATTTTTTTTCTTATGATGGTAGGACTGTAAGAATATTATTTATCCGTTTTGAAGCGTTTGAGAGATGCTGTACGTCGCAAATGGCCAGAAATGTGGGCAAACAATTCTTGGATTTCGCATGATGATAACGCGCGATCGCACCGAGTGCAAATTGTTCTGAATTATTATTTAAATGCCATTGGGCAGGCACTGTATTCGCCTGATATGGCCCCGTGTGAATTCTTTTTGTTTCCCAATTTGAAGTTACCACTTCGAGGAAGGAGATTTCAGTTGATAGAGGAGATCAAAGAGAATGCGACGAAGGCGCTGAAGGCCATCACTTCGTCGGCCTACCAGGGGTGCATGGAGGTCTGCGTTAAACGTTGGCGCATGTGTGTTACTTCAGACGGGTAATATTTTGAAGGAGATAAAATAAATTTGCCTGAGATTTAACTCTGTTTTGTTTTATTTAAACATTCCCGGTACTTTCTGATCATATATGTATGCACTTAAGCAGCAACAACAACCAACTACATAACTTTCCGGACAACATCATTTTTTTCTGTGCGCAAGTTTTTGTTAATTAAGCCAACTTTTGTGAAAGAAAGAACTAAATTTGAAAAGTAATGTGAATAAAAAGTTCTTCAAATAATGATAAGCTGATTAAAATGTTAAGAAAATGTATATAATTTTACAAATAATTATAATTACATATTTTCCCATATATGCAGATCATCCTAATTAGTAAACCACAAATCACAGGAATAATTGCTTTAATATTTTTGCACGAGTTTACGCCTTTGCATGCAAAATCTAGCGTCGAATGAGTCAGTGAAGCGACCAGCAAAACAAAAACAAAACAAAAAATAACGGTGCCGAAGAAGTGAAATATGCAGATGCAAATTAAAAGAGTAAGTGAGAAATGAAACAAAAGAAAGCAGTGAACAGTAAAAATGAAAAGGTGAAAAAGTGAAATAGTGCTAAAGAATATCCTTCAAAGCAACGATGAAATATAAGGGTCAGCTAGAACAAAGCATAATAAAAATAATATAAGAATATAAAATAAATAAAAAAACAAGAAACGAACTCATTAAAGTTGCACGAATTCTTCGTACCATCACACACATTTACCATCACAACACCCAACTGTAATTTCACTTCAGTTAGTTGGCCGGTCAACACATACCAAAGCAAACTGTCAAAGCGCACTTTTCCACTCAACTCGTTGAAAGAGTTTATTTTTATATTTTAAACGTTACCGTTGTGAAGTGTCCCTTAAACGAAAGGACATAACAACATCAACGACGTCAGTCAGACCACACGTATGTATATATGTACGCACGTACGCCTGGCACTCGCACGCAGTGGTGAATACGTACGCCACGTGTGTGACTGCAATCTACTCGTTCGTGTGTGATGTGCATGTATGCGTGATCGAGTATAGGCGCGTGCGTGTAGCAAAGAGCTGCAAGCAAATTAAGCCAGCTAACAATACAACTGCAACAACAACAAAAACAACAACCACATTATAATATATTTGTGTATTATATAGCACCGTAACCAGTACAACAATTGTTAATATTGTTAATAATATCGTACAGCGACAATAGCGGCAAGAGCCAAAGCGACAAGAGAGTAGCTATTGAGGTTGAGCTGGACAAGAATACAAAGCAAAAAAACGAAACCCAAAACAAAAACGAAGTGAAGTTGCCGCAGGACACCAAGCTCTTACGCTCAGCTCTAGTGTTCAACTAACCTCGCGCGAACAGTTCGACACAGTGGCCTCAACAGCAACAGCAACAGCAACGGCAACGGCAACGTCAGCAACAACACCAGTGACGGCACAGTAGCTTGCGCGTGTGCGCGTGTATGAGGTCGCCTACTTGAACTCAACTACATTTGGATGAATTGTCGTGTTCCTTTCTGCTTCGTGGGGAATTAGCTCGCATCGTTGAAATTATACAAGCGCGTGTCAACTGCCAACTAGGCGAGTGGATGTACGGACAACGTGGCTGATAAAATTCGTGAAGGTAAACACCTGCAATTCAACAACAACAACAGCAGCAGCAAGCGCAGGTATGTTATGCTTTAATTTACGCTTAATTATATGAAATACCTGTAAAGCAAAGGGACTGTTGAAGGGCAATAGTTTCTTTTTATTTTATTAAAAATTTTTTTTTACTTTTATGCACTTCTCGCATTTTCAGCTGTATTACTTGTATTTAGAGCAATTATTTTAATTAGCTCAATTAGCAGTGTGAGAAACCACGAAACTGAATGCCAGCCATTTTGAGACTACTGATTTGAAAATTCTTACATATCCGTTGCCTTAATGTGTGAAAAGGCCCTAACTCATACTTTCAGAAAATCCACTTTTTAGCGGAATTTTATATTATATTTAACCTCTAAATATTATCTAAATCTAATGTCTAAAAAAATGAATGCATTACCATAGAAACTAGCGATAATGCACGTAAACATTGAAAATTCTTAGTCTTGCCATAAGTTCTGTTACAAATTAAGTCCGTTATAAATATGAAATTATAACACTTCTTTTAATGAAGTTAGTTTTTTTAATCACTTAAATATTAAAAACAAAAACTTTAAATTTTCATTCGAAATGGTCACCATTTGCTTTTGCACAAGCCCTTAAGCTACCGGGTGGACCAAATAAGACCTACTAATGTCACGCAGCAGGTCCATAGTTTGCCTAGCAGTATGCGCAGCTGCTCCATCTTGTAGAAACCACAAATTAGGATACTGCTCCGTCATTGGCCGTAAAAAGTTTTCAATCAATATTCTGTAAGAAGCTCCTGAAATCGATTCCAGCGTCTCATTCTCATTATCGAAGAAATATGGACCGATAACTCTAGTGGTCATAACTCCGCACCAAACAGTACATTTAGATGGGTGCAACTGATGTTGGTGTGTTGCTCTTGGATTTTCAGAGCCCCACAATCTACAGTTTTGCTTGTTGACATAACCATTTAAATGGAAATGCGCTTCATCCGACTTCAAAATATTATTTAAAAAATCAATTTGTGTGGCTAATTGTGTAAAACGAATAACGTATTTTAGTCGTTGTAGGTGGTCTTGCGGTAGGGTTCCATAATAAATTTTCAACAATTCAATTATAACCTACAAAAAAAGAAAAATAAATATGTCAAAAAATAAAAAAGTTATTTGTGCTTAACATTAGTAGGTCTTATTTGGCCCACCCTGTATTAGGCTGTTGACGTCGCTGCTCGAACCAAAGTTTGCTTGAGACTCTCTGAATTTCTGTGAGGTCTTCGACAGGCTATGCTCTCGAATTCTAGCCACAAACTGTAGTCCAATGGATTCAGATCTGGACTTCCAGACGACCAATCTTCTCCGGCTATGAACCGAAGAAATATTGTTTTTAAATCACTGCTGGGAGGTTTTTGCTCTATGGTCAGAAGCGGAATCTTGCCTGAAGATCCAATGCTCTCTATTGAGGAGACTACTGCTCAACTGCTTCACCACGTCTTCTAAGACACCCTCCTGGTACACTTTTGTCTCTGTCTCAACCACTCTTTTTTCACAGAAATTAGGAGATGTAACCCCTATGCAAGACCAACCATTACGGAGTCTGAATGATGGCCACGCTGAACCCTTAGAACAACAGTTTTTGCGTCCTTAGAAGTTTAACCATAGATTTTGTCGTTTTTCTTATTAGAAACTTCTTCAACAATGAAAATTTTCTCATCTGTGAAAATAATATTTTCATGGCGGTTTACCGCGTGTCACCGAAGAAGCTGTTTGTATCTGCCGAGTCCAATGTTCTTCAAGCGCGTTGCCAAAATATGACCAGTTGAGCGACGGAAGGCTTCCATGTGGAGATCATCCCTAATTAGTCTTGACATTGATTTGGCCAATGCATTCATTTCCCTGGACATGATTTTCTACTTTACTGAGCTCCCCATTCCATTTTGAACAAGCAAAATTCGCCACGAAACTGAGTATAATTTTTGAGTAGACAATGCATAAAAACTTTTCTGTACAAATTTCTTCTTGCCGTATGCATTGATAAATTTGTCACAGAACTTAAGGCAATGCTAAGTATAACTCCAACTAAAAGAGAGGTCACCGTAGCTGAATGTGTTCGGTAATGCCCGGGTTCTTAACTGCGCGTATGAAACACCAAATGGTAAGAAATGATTTTTCTAATTTCGGTCGCCCCGCGACAGGCAACGGCAAAGCTCTGAGAGTATTTCTGCCATGAAAAAGTTCTTCATAACAACCATCTGGTATAAATGTAAAAATTTAGCTGCAAAAGTGCAACGCCTTGCGCAAGTGGCAGCCTGCTATGGCGTCAAAATCACTATTAATAAAACTAAAACACTACGAGTCAACGCCGGATAGCAGTTGTTTCGCAATATATAATCAGCCGATAGAGAAAATTGGATTATTTTTAACGGCCATATGTTCCTTGTAGGAATAATGGGAAAATATACTTATATAAAACTGTAGGTCCCTCCAGCCTTGCTGCATGTCCTCAGTGAATGGTCGATGTACTCAGCATTAGTAATAAATGAGGTCCGGGGGCTGGTTGCACCTGTGCATGATATGATGTGAGTGGAGTAGTCTCCGCTCGTCGGAATGTCGAAAGGTTACTTCAGCATGCGCGTGAAGCGTCTAGACGGCGAAGATATTTTGGGCGTTCAGTCGATTAGTTAGAGTTGCGTATTTTTTGGTAAGGTAAAAGATATTTTTATCTAGTCCACCAGTCTACAGCTGTATGGAAACACAACTTGTAGTAGTCTTACCCACAAAGTCTGACCGGCGACTGAAATCGAATGCCACGTGTACAGGAGCCCTCGGAGTTAATTCCAACCTGTTCGTGAGGACGGCCACTCGGGCATTAACATTAAGCATTCATTGTGTTGGGTCGAAAACTTCTTAATTCTAATAAAATGGAAAAGTGAAAGATCCCGAAAAAGGACAAATCCATATCTAAAAAAAAAAAAAAATAATTGGCACGTACACTTCTGTTAGGTGTTTGGCCGAGCTCCTCCTCCTATTTGTGGTGTGCGTCTTGATGTTGTTCCACAAATAGAGGGACCTACAGTTTCAAGCCGACTCCGAACGGCAGATATTTTTATGAGGAGCTTTTTCATGGTAGAAATACACTCGGAGGTTTGCCATTGCCTGCCGAGGGGCGACCGCTATTAGAAAAATGTTTTTATTAATTTTGCTTTCACCGAGATTCGAACCAACGACCTCTCGGTGAATTCCGAATGGTAATCACGCACCAACCCATTCGGCTACGGCGGCCGCCAATCCATATCTGGGGACTTTCAAATCGCCAAATATCCAAAAAGGTAGGTCGAAGTCCAAATGTTGTGGATCTTTACGTGAAACAAGGTGAACTGCGATGATTTTAACACCGAAGGTAACCCGCAAAACTTTTAGGATTGCAACAAACGCCGTCCTTCCAACAGCAAAAAGGATTTCAAGATTTTTCAAGAGGTCACATGGCTTGGAGTTCTATCACAAATAACGATCCCGGTGAATAGAAAGAAGTAGTATTTAGTGACAAGAAGCAATTCAATCTGGATGGATCGGATGGATACAATTACTATTTTTATGACTTAGGAAAGGGGAAAAGGTACTTGAGTCGACAGCCCAGCCGTGAAGGTGGTGTTATGGTATGGGAAGCAATATCGTACTATGGCGCGTTCGAATTGAAATTCGTAAAATAAAAAATAAGGGGAAACAGCTATAAAGCTCTGCTAGAATCAGCTTTTCTCGAGATTCGCGAAACATTTGGACGTATTAAATGGATCTTTGAACAGGATAATGCTTTTGTATACTCTTCAAATGTGCTCAAAACTTGGATTGCGTCCCAGCACGTTGAAACTTTAGCATCGCCGCCGTACTCTCCAAGTCTGAACATTATTGAAAGTCTATGAGGATGGTTTGCTTGTAAGGCTAATGAGAATGGATAACAATTTGAAAACAGGAATGCTGTAATTCGAGTCATTGAGGAAGGAAACCGGTTTAGGAGGCCGAAATTTTGGTGCTCTTCGTGAATTTTTTGAACAAGGAAGGAATAATCAAAAACTGTTTAAACTTGAAGGGTATTTTACTCATATTTTTAAGTACACTCTAAAATTATTTCAAGCTATTTCCGCCAGAAATAGTGGCGTTAGAGCGTGTTGTCCATGGACAATCGCCATCCGAGTATGTTGCTGGTGGGAATTCCTGAAGTTTAAATTTTTCTCAACAACAAAAACAACAACTTTTTTTCTTCGTTAACAACATGTTTCCTAAGAATATGAACCTAATTTTGATAAAATAATATTGAAAATTGCATATCTTCAAGGCGCTTAAACACACGCATTTTTTCATACCATATTTTTTCATCTATTTAGCTTAAAAACAATATTTTTAATGATAATATAATCCCAGAATTAGATTCATATGAATTAGGATTGAGTAAAGAATACTCCGAAAAAAATTTATAACAATTGGTCTATAACTTTTTGAGCTAGAGTGTCCACCAGTTGAAAAAAGTAGTTTCGAGAAAAACGCCATTATAACTACCGCGCGCTACTGTGACATTATGATATCTTTTAACTGTATTTTAACACTTAGTATTAGTAAAACTATTTTTTTGGAAGGGAGCTACAGCTGGACTCCGGAAGCTCCTCTCCCTATATCTCTGAACTGGATCCTCTGAAATTAAAAAAACCAAACAGGTTTCGATAAAGTATGTTAAATCTAGTAATTAATCGAAGGAATAAGAATAAATTTCTTGGACAAAATGGTGGTTTCACAAAACAATATCGATTTTTGACCAAATTTCGACTTTAAATTGTTTAAAAGAAAAAAAAACAGTATTTAACGGTGAAAAAAAATCTTTGATTAATTACTAAAAAACATATTTAAGAAGCTTGTGTTAAAATTTGAGACTAATCGGTTTAGCTGTTTTCGAGTATACTTTCCCTTAATGACGTTGGTCATTGTTTCAAGTTTTCGAAATATTTACTCTATACTGATGATTTGAAACTTTTTCGCAGAATCTCCTCTCTATCGAATACTTTGTTCCTGCAGGAAGATTTGAATGCTCTGAATGGCTGGAGTCTGCAAAACAAACTATGTCTTAATACTAGTAACTGTTGTCACATGACGTTTTCCAAGTCCATGAATCCCCTTTCCTCAACTTATTATGTTTCAAATGTAACTCTTGTCTCAGTCAGTGATATCGATGCTATTTTCTCCTGTCTGCTTTCTCCTAATCTTGATGTTACGTGTTGTCTGCTTTGATTCGTCTTTTGCGTTCATTATCCATATCAACTCTGTTATTCTGAAGCCAACTTCGCTTTTTTGCGATGCTATGCTAGTGGTTTTAAAGAACCATACACTAGAAAAATGGTATGTGATGCTTTAGTCAGTTCGAAGTTGGAGTATGCCTCCGTCCTCTGGATTCCGATATATTCCTCACATTGTCTTAGAATTGAAATAGTTCAAGGCAAGCTTGTATGTTTTGATCTTCAACCTTTATACCTTGATAGTCCCTTGCAGTGGTACCATTGACTGTTCAGATCTACTCGGGCAAATAAGTTTCAATGTCCCTAATAGAGTAGTTCGTTCTTAGAATCCATTTTATGTTAAAGTTCTCAGATCTAATTACCTTAATTTTGCCACTCTTACAAGAGGACTTGAAGACCATAATCGACTTATAGGAAAGTGTTGATCTTAATTTTTCGATTCTAAGGTCTCTGTTGAAGTCACTTATTGAGTCTTCTTATTTTCTCAAATCAACTATGAATTTAGTTTTAGCGCTTACGTTTTTGTTATGTAACCTTGCCAATGTAGTCAGTAAGGTGGTTGCCATTGCCTTAAGTAAAGAAATAAATCAAAATAAAAAGGAATACGGTGGGCTAGATAGAGATTCTTTTCCGATATCTAAACTTCCAAGAAAAATTTATAATTCCAAAGAACAATTTTTATTCAATTTTATTTTCTTTGAATGATGAATTCTGAAACGGAAATTAGTTAAGGCTTTCAAGCAAAACAATGAAATTTTTGAAACAAAAAAAAAATAAATGCTTTAACTTGTGCCAATTTTTATGACAGAGAAAACTACTTACGACGGAGAAAGGCAAGTGACGCTCATCTAAATTTGATCGCTTAAGGGGGTAGTATGGTATTTTTTTTTTTTCATTTTTTTTTTTTTTTTAAATTATTCTATAACATCTTAACCCTTTCGCGATATTGTTGCCATATGGCAACAGTAAACTTTAAAAGGCCGTCAACACTCTCTTGTAAAAAATATCAACTTTTTTGTTACATATTTTCAAAAATTGAAGTTTAATGGGTCAACATAAATAAAATAAATAATAACCGCCCATTATATATCGGTAATACAACATTTTTAAAGAAAGCCTTCTGGCATATAGCACTTCACTCTGAAATTTGTATTTTGCATTTTTAGATTTTTGAGGCATTTTGGGCAAATGTTTTCAACAATTTTTGAATAAAGTATATAGAAAAATGTTCAATCTGTCATTTGGCATATAAATATTTTTTTGCTAGCAGCTTTAAAAGCTGTGCTAGTTTTTAAAACTAAGCTTGTTGCCATATGGCAACAAATTTCTCGTAAGGTGTTAACTTGCATTGGATTGCAGAAGAAGTTTATTTGCGATTGAAACGAATACACAACATTTGTTGCCATATGGCAACATTAAAAAAAAATCACTTAACAACAAAAAAAAAAAACAAAATTATTTGTATTGTTATTGGTCCTAAAATAAATACTCAGACAAAAATTTGGATTTTTTGGATGGCGCAATAAAAAGATGTACCGAAAGGGTTAAGATTATTGTGTGAATGTTTGAAGTGCATTAGAGTAAAATTGACAAAGACACAAAGAATTAAGTATCCACCTCTCCAACCGGATTTCACGCTGCCGAAAATCTTTAAACGCGTTTTTCTCACACTTGCCTTTTTTACGGTCGGTGTCCACTGTAGATTCATATCTACTGCACCGATTCTTTTCAAATTTGGTTTTTTTGTTTCTTTACTTTATTCACGAGGTAATGACGTCGAGTTTTTTTTTTTAAATTTTGTCATATTTTAAAACAACAAAGTTTTCAAGTTTTTTTTATGAAAAATCGGTGTTTTGACTTCAAAGCGCTTTAAAAAATTAAAAAAAAAAAAAAAAATTCGACGTTGTTACCTGCGAAACTTTATTAGCTGATGAAATCAATTTGGTTTTTTGATTTTAGTTGATCCAGTAATGAGTTCTGAGGGACAACTTTTTTATGAGACGTCCGCGAAGATTCGCTGCCACCAACTCATTTCTTCATAAAAATCAATGAAAATTTCACACAATATTCTTCAAATATGACTTTATAATGAAGTACATTTAAAATTTTGAATAAATCAACTGTGTCGACAAAAAAAATTTCGAAAAATATGCTTGTTTTACACCGAATTAACCATACTACCCCCTTAACGCTTTGCACTTGAAGACTTTTTTGCTCTAGACGATTCTGGCCAAATTATGCAAACATATTACAGGTACTTTATTCACATTTATATACAAACAAGTGTACACAAATAATAAAATTTCACCAGTTTTTTTTTTTACATATATATCAGAAACAACAAACTCGATTAAATCTTCAAATCAATCGGGCACCGCAGCAGTGCTGCTGGAGTTGACGCTTCAAATCGGTGCCGCTCAAGTACAAACCGACTTATAATATTATCTTAAAATATTATAAGCATCGAAAGTGGATAAAAAACGTTTCTAATCAAGACATGCACCCAAACATGTGCCTGAAGCCATGCTTCCTTCCGGGCTGCCCCTACGAAAATAGGTCTAATTAGTCGCTAAAACTTTGGGTAAATTTTCTTTGATACCTTTCCTACAGCACCGCTTACACGCTGAATGTCATTGGCATTTACCTTCAAATAAGAAAATGATAAATTACAAAAACAAACGTCTTAGAAAATATCTGCTTATATTTTTCTATAATAAAAACATGCTTTCCAAAAATAAACTCCAAAATCACGTCATTATTTTCAAATATTTCAGAGCGAAAGATCAACGTGTTTTATTTATTTATATGCATGAATACATACATACACGTATACAAATTTTCATGCGTGCGTTCCAAACAGATACGAAAAAATATTAAATTATTAATTTTTATATTAACATTTAGTAGGTTTTACTCGACAATAAAACGCCTACTTAAATGCATACATAAGTGCCCATATTGCTTGTATGTATGTGTATAAAGCGGCGCTACGTAATGAATTTTTGCATATCGAATAAATTTTTTGGCTAAAGCAAATCTCTCAAAAAAAAATGTATGCTTAAAGAAAATTGCCTAGTTTTTTGGCAACTTAAAGCATTTTAAGTGAGTTTATAGTGTCTTTATGTGTACATGTGTATGCGCACACATGGTGCTATATATAGATACAGTATTGTGCAAAGCCTAAGCAGCTTTTGTTTTCTATTGCTGAAGAAACTTCCAGCTATGCATTTAGGCTACTTTTTCACACACAAATATTCTTTTATTATTGGAAACTTAGTGTTTGGGTGTATGGGCGAGCTTCTCCCCTTATTTGCGTTATGCATATTGATGCTGTTCCACAAATGATAGAACCTACAGTTTTAAACCGACTGCGAACGCTAGATATTTCTTATTAGAAGCTTTTTTCTTGGCAGAAAAACACTCGGAGGTTTGCCATGGTCATTTGCCACCTCCCACTTAATCATTGAGTTTAAGCCATCAGTATGTCCAATGACCCCCTCTTACATTGTTTACTACATCATTTTCCCTGTCCTCTCTGGATCGAAAATGGATTGTATAAAGCCTGTTTATATATGTACTCACTGAGTCACCAAAGGCAGTGGTATTAGGAGTACCAGGCAACATCCGAAGTAAGCGCGAATGTGCCTGGTTGTTTGTCTTGAGCATCGATGATTTCTTCAATCTTAGTACCGCTTTGACGGCTAATTGTCGGCAATGTAGATCAATTGGCAATAAATGCAGCATAAGATTTAAAGCCGAAGTTCGCATTGTTTTGAGCACCTCAATAATACTGAGCTCTGTCGCCCTTTAAATACTGTCTAGCCTCTTGCTTGATGTTTTCTTATCAAGTGTTGGCCACCAGATCAGAGCTTCGTAGGTCATTCATTGGTCATTGGTCTGGCCATAGCTGCATAATACCAGTGAGCTATTTTGGGGGCTAAGTCCCATTTTAAGCCTACAGTTCTTCTATATGAGTACCGCGCCGGAACAGCCTTCTTTGCGTCATCCTAAACATTCACCTGGCATGAAAATTGCCTGTCAATGGTTAAACTTAGGTAGCTTGCCTTGTCAGCGACCAGCAGAACGGTTTCATTGAATGTCGGAAGCCGAAGGTCGGACTCTTTATATTTCCTTGTGATCAACACTAGTTTCGTTTTGGCCGCATTGAGGCTTAAAGCACATTTTCTACCCCAAATATCTATGTATTTTAAGGTTATTTACATTGGACTACAGAGAGTGTCTGGAAACTTTCCCCTTAGTGATATAGATATATCTTCTACCACAACCTGAATTTTCCTCTGCTCTAGATCTAAACTCAACTTCTTCATTGTTAGATTCCACAGAAGAGGGGAAGAGTACCTCTCCAGACAGATCTGCGCATGACCGCAGAGCCTTATGTTGAATTCACCAACCTGCTTGTAAGCAACTGCTCAATAAAATTCACAAGGATTCTGGATAAGTGCAGGTCTGACAACGTGTCCGTTATGACCTTAGTCAGGAGCTCCTTTGATATCTAAGAAAGCTACTATGAGGAAAAGACTGAAGATGTTCTGTGGCCTGAGCTTAAAGGAATGTACATAGACGATCCTTATTTCAAACAGGATGGAACCACAAGTCACATCGCATGGGAAGACCTTGGATTATTGCTATCGTTTCTTCCTGGTCCATTCATTATTTCACATAATGGTGACATAAACTGGCCACCCAGATCTGGCGATCTAACTCCACTAGCCTAATTTTTGAGAAGCAAAGTCTATGGGAATAGGCCAACAACGATTCCAGACCTCAAACACGACATTCGGATCGAGATTGCTGAACTCAATGCGATAAGTTGCGAGCGGGTCCCTGAAAATTTTAATTCACCTGTAGGCGAGCTCATGGCCACCATTTACTTGTAGTTAATGTAATTTTTCATATAGAGCTCTTGCGATACGTATTTTGAATCGAAATAATACAACCTGAAAGAATGTAAAAATTTAATTTTTAAAATTTAAAAAATATTAATCTTTTTTTTATTTTAAAACAGCATCTAGGCGCGTCTGCGAAAATACCCTTTACAAGGTGGCGCAAAATTAATCACCCTATCGGAAGATTTATATTGCATATAAATGGTGTGGCAATTTAATCATATTTAAAACATTTTTTTGTGGGTGAGAGGATTTGAAATGCCCAATGCATCATCAAAGCTGCCGTCGAAGCAACAGTATGTCCGGAGACTCAAAAACTCCCTCTTGCTTGGAACCGTGGGCCATAGTATTCATCATATTTAACACTGGGGACCGAGACAGCTGCAGCAAACAAAAAGAGAATCAATGGGTTGCATAAACGTCAAAATAAAGTTTTCCATCACTCAAACAGTTTTACTTTTATTTAGTAAAATAAAATTTAAAATTTTTTTTATTTATTCAAAAACATAATCGGATTATTAGTTTCACCAACTTATACTCGTATAATTAGGGCGTGGTACCCTAAAGTACATCAAAACAAACCGAAAAGAATGGATATCCGACGAAACTTGGAATCTTATTCAACAACGGAAAGCTGCCAAAGCCGCAATCAATATCGCTAGAACTCGAAGCGCGAAGCTTGATTCGCAGAGAAAACACAACTTACTAAATCGCATGGTTAAAAGAAGCGCGCGTTGCGACAAAAGAAGACGAATCGAAAACATTGCTAAAGAAGCACAGGCCGCAAGCGAGACACACCGCAGCAGGGACCTGTATAAAACAGTGAAGCAGCTAGCGAACCGCCCGTCTACCACTAGTAAGCCAATCCGAGACGAGAATGGTTCGCTTGCCAGCTCAAGTAACGACCAACTCAAAGTCTGGGAAAACTTTTACAAAAATCTACTCTCCAACCCTGATGGAAGCAGCAATTTACAATGCAATTGCGCTAGACACGCTGATAACGATAGCGTTCGGACGCAATGCCCCTCCATGAAAGAAATTGCAGATGCAATAACAACATTAAAAGCCAATAAGGCGCCTGGCATTGATAACGTCGCACCAGAACTATTAAAGGCAGACCCAATTACTAGCGCTAAGCTCGTTCAACCTATCATCGAACGCTTCTGGTCAGACGGGCACCTTCCAGGCGAGCTTAAGGAAGGAGTTATAATAAAAATTCCAAAAAAAGGCGATCTGTCGCAATGTACTAATTGGAGAGGAATTACACTTATATGCAGCGTTAATAAAATCATTGCCCATATTATAAATAAACGAATCCACGAAGCTTACTCGACATCAATATTCCGTGAAGAACAAGCGGGCTTCAGGCCACGCCGATCATGTGTTGACCACGTAAACAGCCTTCGGGTAATAGTGGAGCAAAGCGTGGAATATCGGTCACCGCTTTATTTAATATTTATCGACTTCGCTAAGGCATTCGATACTCTTCGTCACGACGCTATTTGGGCCGCGCTCCGATGTAAAGGCATTCCCGAAAGAATGATTAATCTCATTATAAACTTATATACGGACGCACGCTGCCGAATCCTACATGAAGGACAGCTAAGCGAGCCAATAATTGTTAAAGCTGGAGTAAAACAAGGTTGCCCGCTCTCTCCAACTCTCTTTAACATTGTCCTTGACGCCATTTTAGGTCAGGCTCTTGCTAATCAGAGAGGCATCACATGGGGTCTTCGTGGATCCTTAAACGACCTCGATTACGCCGACGATATTTGCATCCTTGCGCACAACTACGACGACATGGCACGAAAACTCAAATCGATATCGACACTGGCATCGAAAGTGGGACTCAACATCAATGTCTCTAAAACCAAGGCCATGCGCATAAATGCAAACAACACGCGCCCATTCCTACTAAACTCAACACCTTTAGAGGAAGTTCAAAGTTTCTGTACCTAGGATGCATTATCTCAACCTCTGGCGGCTGTGCGGAAGACATCGAAAACAGAATAAATAAGTCGCTGCAAGCATTCGGTCAATTGAAAAACATCTGGAGCTCCTCATTCTTGTCGCGTGGCACCAAACTAAAAATATTTAATTCCAACGTCATATCCGTTTTACTGTACGGATGTGAAACATGGAATGCTGCGCCACGGCTAATACAACGCATGCAATCTTTTACAAATCGCTGCCTTAGGCGTATACTACAGATAAGGTGGCCAGAAACTATACCCAACGACAGACTGTGGGAGCTGACGAACCATACGCTCATCAAAACAAATATTCTGAAAAGAAAGTGGAACTGGATCGGCCATACGCTCAGAAAACCCGCACAAGATATCACGAGGCAAGCCATTGAATGAAACCCACAGGGATCACGCAGAAGGGGACGCCCAGCGCATACTTGGAGAAGACAGCTAGAGAAGGAGATAACATTAAGTGAAATGAACTGGAATGAAATTAAAAGAATGTCATTGGACAGGGACAGATTTAAGAGTTTTGTTGTAGCCCTATGCTTCACTATGGAGTAAAAGGAATAAATATATACCCTAAAGTGCACATACATAGGTAATTTGACATTTGTCGGACAACTTAAAAAAGTTCCCAAATTTTGCACAATACTGTACAATGGGCAGGCATGCAATCAGCGCCTTCCAAGAGTTATGATTTTTCATGTATAAAT
>JAYXIM010051795.1:0-34581 GCA_037575425.1 Anastrepha fraterculus | reverse complement strand
ATGAAAAAGCTCCTCATAAAAATATCTGCCGTTCGGTGTCGGCTTGAAACTGTAGGCCCCTCCATTTGTAGAACATCATCAAGACGCACACCACAAATAGGAGGAGGAGCTCGGTCAAACACCTAACAGAAGTGTACGCGCCAATTATATATATAATATATACCTATATATAGGTAGGTGGCTGCCGTAGCCGAACGGACTTGTGCGTGACTATCATTCTGAATTCGGAGTACGTAGATTCGAATCTCCGTGAAACACCAAAAGGAGAAAACATTCTTTCTAATAGCGGGCGCCCCTCGGCAATCTTCCGCGTGTATATCTGTCATGAAAAAGCTCCTCATAAAAGCATATCTGCCGTTCGGAGTCGGCTTAAAATTGTGCATAGGTCCCTCCATTTGTGGAACGGCACCAAGACGCACGCCACAAATAAGAGGAGGAGTTTGGCCAAACACCCAGAAAGGGTGTAAGCGTCAATAAGATATATACAGGCATGTTCTGCAAATCGTTTTCGGGCAATATTTTCGCATTTTCCGTTTTCAAATCGTTTGACATGTTCTGTAAATCGTTCCGTTTTCGTTTTTTTTCGAACATCAGCAAATCGTTTTTTCACCCTGTTCTGGAAATCGAAATCGTTAAAATTTTCCAGTTTTATTTTCGGCAACTTAAACGTTAGCGGTTTGTGATATTCTTAAAACTGTTTGTTGAAATAAATTTATCAAAATGTGAGTATTTACTCAAAATAACTGCATATATTTATGTAAATAAAAGTGTTTATTTAAAATATTTAAAACTTATTGAAAAACTTTTAGGGGAAAACACAAGAACTCCAAGCAAGAGCTAATTTTAGTCGAGTTTATGGAATCTCATCCAGATTTGGCGAAGAATTTTTCGAAGGGCGACAGAGTTGCTGTTGAGGAAAAGTGGAAAGAGCTAACGACGCTGCTAAATGCAGAAGGGCCGCCCCAAAAAGATGTTAATGGATGGAAAAAAGTAAGTATTTAGTCAAATATTAAAATAAATATTTTTGAGTTGCCTTTTTTCAAGATATGGTCTGACTGGAAGGGGTGCATTCGGAAAAAGGTTGCCCATAACAATCTAGAATCGAGGGCAACAGGAGGTGGACCCTTTAATAATCATGTACTGACGAGCAACGAAGAATGTGTTGCAAGATTTTGTGGAATTTTTGCAGCCGTTGAGGGCATAAGCCATTGTAGAAGCTTTGGGACAGAAGATAATAATAGCGCTATCGAATCTGAGGAAGAACGTCCCCAAACAAGTAGGGAAGCGGTGGCTACCCCGAGAGCTGCAAAAAGGCCACGAGTGTCAACGCAGGACAGCCTTCAGTCGTGTATGGCAACGCAATCTAGTTGTATGGAGAAAATATCCACAACTTTAGATAACATTTGCGAAAACCAACACAATATTGCAAAATCGCAGGAAGATGAAAGGGAAGAGATTCGACGACTTCGTCGTGTTGTTGAGAAACAAAATGAATTGCTGGCAGAGCAAAATCGCTTGAAGACTCAAAGTATAGAGCAAAAGCAAAGACATTACCTCAAAATGGAGCAGTTGCAACAGGAAACAGTTAATATTAAAACTAAAATGCTTGAGATAGAGACTAAAAAATAAATATAAAAGAATCTTATTGAAATGTTATGTATATATTTACTTTTAATATGAATAAATTTTATGTTTCATAATATTAAATTTCTAGCAATAGAGTCTCTTATATTTCTGCCAACACTATATAAACTACTGTTTTCCTCATTTTCAGCAATTTCCTCATCAATTGGATTGTTTTCTAATACGGTTTCTGTTTCAATGTCATCTATTTGATTACTCCTACATATGTTATGTAGTGCGCAACAAACATTTATTATCTTCACTACCTTTTGCGGCGTATATGGCAGGGTAGTTTTCAAACAACGAAACCGACTTTTTAATACTCCTATAACACGCTCAACGATGTTACGTGCTTTTGCATGCTGCTGGTTAAATCTGTGTTCTGCCGATCTTGAGCCTGGGTTTCTATATGGAGTCAGTAGAAATGGTTCTATACCAAAACCAGAATCTCCCAGTAGCCAAGACCCTCGGTCACCAGCTTCATACTGCGATAGGTAATAGTGTTTTGCACTGCTCATACTAAATACGAAAGCGTCATGGCTTGCACCAGGCCGAGTTGCATCAACTGCTCTTATTATCATATCAAAATCACAAATCTGTAAAATAAAGGCAGTAAATTTTAAATTTTAGAAACACAATTTAAATTCATTCTTACAATCATTGCGTTTATGCTAAAAAATCCTTTTCGGTTAAAAAATAGATGCTCGTTCTCAAAAGGTTTAATCATGTGTTCCATCAATACACCCTATTACTCCTGGAATACCGAATTTTTCTACAAAATGAAGTTTTGATTTTCTAGAATCCTCTTCAGACATTTTCAGCTTAATCCACTTAGGGCACAGAACATTTTCCAAAGCATTGATCATTTCGGATAATATTTTTGAGACTGTGCTTCTACCCATAGCAATATCTGTATCCTTTCCGACGGAACGTTGATAGGAACCTTCTGCGAAAAACCTAAGACTTGCTGCCAGCTTTAATAAAATAGGTATGGACGTTTCCTTGACGAAAGATTTTACTTCATTCAGCACTTCTAAAAAAGCGTACTTGTTTAGGCGATAGTTGGAAACAAATCTAAAGTAGAAAAACTTAATGAATGCCACAAAGTATAACCATTTCTAATCTTACGTAGAATCCGGTGCACTGAGAGGATTCGAATGGTCTCTTAAACGCCGCCTATCTATTCTACTTTGGTAATCTTGCTCCTGTTCGTTTAACACATAAGCTGCCATAAAAAACATGATAATTTCTTAATTAAATCCTCTTATTTTGAAATTATTTCGTATTTTTTGCCAACGAATTCTTTTGTCATTTGGTTTGTTTAATTGCCAAAGAGAAATCAGCTGTTTCAAACTTAAATTCGAATTTAAATGAAATCGGACGAATTACAGAACACCCAAAACAAAATCGTACGAATTGCCATTTCGGATCCGAATTGAAATCGCGCGATTTTCAGAACATGCCTGATATACTCGTATATACATACATATAATAGGTAGATGGCTTACAACCATTTATTAACCGTTGTCTCAGAACAGTCCTTCATATATGTATGTCTTGGCAACTTGATTTCGAGCGAACAACTCCTTGCCAGGGACAAAATTATACTAAAGGGTTTTTCAATAAGGGCGGGTAGATGTTGAAATGGAATGCCGTGGCGTTTGCTGTGTGGCATGTAGCGCCGTCCTGCTGGAACCATATATCGTCTAGGTCCATATGGTTCAATATGGGCCATAAGAAATTGGTTATCATCGTTGTGTAGCGCTCGCTGTTGACGGTGACCGCCTCACCAACGTCGTTTTCAAAAAAGTACCCACCAATGACGCCGCCGGCCCAAAATCTACACCAAACGGTAGGATGAGGATGCATTATCACCTGGTGAACCTCGTGTGGATTGGTATCGTCCCATGTACGGCAATTTTGTTTGTTAACACAGCCATTCATCCAAAAATGCGCCTCGTCACTAAAGATGATTTTTCGCCCAAAACTGGGGTACTCTTCCAAACGATTCGAAGCCCAGTCAGCGAACAAACGGCGTTGTCTATGGTCATCAACTTTGAGCTCCTGGGTCAGTTGGATCTTGTACGGGTATAGGCCCAAGTCCCGATGCAAAATTCGCCAAATTGAAGTCTGCGAAAGGCCAAGTTCTTGTGCACGGCGAGGAATAGACTGCCTCGGGTTCTGCTGTACACTTTCACGGACCGCGGCAATGTTCTCGGCTGATATTGCGTTCCTTGAACGTACGGGTATTGGGTGATGTTTACTTACCCGGTCGTCTCAAATTTAGCCACCAAACGTTGAAGAGTCGACTTTGAAGGGCCACCGCGTCTACCGAAAAAATGAGCGCAATGCCCGCAACGTTTGCGTTAATTAACACTCATTTTGATAATAAAGTTTTATCATTTGAACGTGCTGTTCAATCGTGTAACTTGCCATGATGATTTGGCATAAACAACTGAATAATAAACAAAAGATTTGACAGATGTCACCAAAACAAAATGGCTGCCACAGGGCAGTAGTTGGAATTTGCTAGTTATGTTAATTTTAGCGATATGCTTATCGACCGAGTTCACCCCGCAACTGTTCGATGGGATTCAAGTCTGGAGACTTACATAGATGGTGTTGGCAAAATGTGCGGCCCATGATGTATGATCCTACGCACATTGTGGACTGTATGCTGGGTGTCATTATCTTATTGAAAATAAGAGTTATTTCCAACACACAGTTTTTGCGCACTTTCACGCAAGCTTTCTTTCAAAATATTAAGGTAAAGTGATTTATCCGCAATCGCATCAATAAATACAAGATTACTCACGCCTGCCGTTGACATACACCCCCACACCATTACATCCACCACCATTCACTGTACTTACTATATTGCTTTTATCGAATACGGTATTCCGTTTCCTCCAGACTCGAAACCTTCCATCCGATTGAAAAATGCTGAACTCACAAATGATGTTGCTCCACAAATCAAGTGGCTTATTTTTATATTCCTTTGCGAACTCTGTCCTTTTATTTTTATTGAATTTGCTGATGACTGGTTTCCTTTTTGCCATCCGCGAGCTATACTGGATGGACTTCTTCATTAATCTGTTCAAGAACTTCCGCTGCCACTTGCGTTCATGTGATTTTTGGATTCTTTTATATTTTTCTTGTTATAGTATAAGGCGTTCATCACTGAAGGTCAATTTGCGAGAAGAAAAATGAAATCAGTTAAAATTTAAAGTTCATACTTTGTGAGAAAAATTTTGTCCCTTGAAAATATGAGGAACCGTATGAATTTCATTAATATTTTATTTATGGAGTACAATTTTGTTAGTTAGTTAGTTTCACCAATGGACTAACTTACAGTTGTGATAGATGATTATTATGAGCTTTTACACGGCAGAAATACACTCGAAGGTGAATGGCAAACCTGCCGAGAGGCGACCGCTATTAGAAAATACTGTCTCTATAATTTGAGGTTTCTTGCTTACAGATGGTTTTGAGCCGGGGACCTACCGAATGGTAGTCACACACACACTAACGAGTAAGTCGCTCGCTTTTAAATGCATATAAATAAATGGAAATGGTGGCCATAGCTAATTTTTTTAATGATATAGCAGCAGCAGATATACATATGTAGATACTGGAAATATGTAAAGCATGGATCATCCGATTTTATAATTATGCATGATTACGAAGAATATGCACTCACACTCGGTCATCACCCACTATGATAAGCATTACTAGGTATTCACCTACTTGCTGAGAGAAGTTAATATTCCGAACAGCAACAAAAAAAGTTTGCCGCTACTATTCCTTCCTAAGCCTTATATATTTACTTAGGAACATACATACATACATATGTAAATATTGCCAGTCCTCGCCAGTCGAGCGCTCACCTTGATTCCTGTGAATGTATGCAATGACCAGGTGAAATATTTATTGCCAAATTTCCCACACACATTTTTCACTTTTATTTGAAAATGTGTCAGAAAAGTTACACGAAACCGCTAAATTCAATTTATGGTTAACGCAGCCACAATCACTATGTTGAATTCGAATTTATTTTTATTGGAGAACTTTATAGAATTTAATTAAATAAAGGGTCTTTCAAAAGGCGCGCTAAACGTCGTTTTAAAATAAAACTTGTACAAACTTAAATTATTTCAAGTTTCATTAGTTTTATTCAAAATACGGCTCTTAACTACATCATTTAAATGTCCATCAAGGGTACGCCCATAGTAAAAATCCACCAAACAGTCAATTCATGTATGCCTAAATGTTGAGAACGTCGAGATATCGATGTTGAAGGTTGTTCGGCAACACTTTTTGCCACAGCAGTAATTTTCACAACAGGACATGCAGCTATTGGCCTTTGGTCTACCATTCCTTTTTCTATCCTCGAAAGAACCAGTCTCTTGAAACTTGTTCACCAACCTTTGAATTCTCGACTCATTCAGACGATTAGGCAGGTAGGGAGCCCTAAAGACATCCAACAATAAGATACCTACAGCCAACCAGAGCTGTTGATATAATACAGAATATTGATGCGAGTTGGGTTGGCGCACTGTACCAGGCTATCGAAGAAAGGGCACCCAGTGACCTGAATTGTTTAGCTGTCAAACCCAGACATTTACAGAGAAAGTGCTCAACAGCCTCCTTCTCTGAAAGGTCCCTACAGCTTTTGCAATTGAGATTAAACAGTAAACGTAGCTTCTTCGTGTGTGTGCCGATCGTCCAATGACCAGTAAAGACAGCTACGAGTTTGGAAATTTTTAAATAGCACACGACGTAATAGAGCTTCACCTTTTCTGCGCTTTCCTGGGAAGTAATTTGTGAAATTTCCCTCTAACAAGGGGATGGATTCCGATGACCGGGTAGGAGGTCTCTAGCGCCAATTCAGTCCCCTTCTTGGCAAACTCATCAGCGATTTTATTTCCCTCTATGTTCCTATGTCCTGGTACCCTGACCAGAGAAGTGATACCTGCACACCCAAGAGATTTGTCTAATTTTAATCTGTACCGTGGAGTCGTCAGAGTCTTAATCGCGGCTTGACTATCGGAGAAAATGTTAATATTTCCCTTGCTCCTACGTTCCCTAAGCTTTTTGCATGTCTGCAGGATCGCAAATACTTCTACCTGAAATACGCTAGCAGTATTCGGCAATTTTAAGGAGATAGATAAGTTGGCTGTATTAGAGAAAACCCTTACTCCGACTCCTGATTCCATCTTGGAGCCGTCAGTGAAGCCAGAGGTGCTTATCTTCCCCTCATCCCAATCCTGCCTATTTGGATAGATTGCCCTAGCACGACCGTCAATCTCTAGTTTGCGGATAGAGAGGTATGCCCGAAGTTCGAAGAAATACAGTGCCCAAAAATGCGACCATGTCTCTTGAGAGATTGCCTCTTGAGACTAACCTCCTTTAACCTGATTGCACTTTGAGCTGCTATGGAAATAACGTAAAAGTCAATGGGAACTAAAGTACACTGAATACAATGAGCTTTTTAGCCTGAGGGTTTAAGGAGCCACCAAATCTCCTGGTGCTTCTTGGCTCGACCTTTTCAAATTTTCAAGTACAAAGCGACATTCTAGACAGCATAAGTGGGATAAGTTTTACACGCTCCCGTGATAGCAATACGATTATTTCCACCAAGAAAAATCACGAAGCTTGCGATATGTTGTTCTTAAAGATCGACCATTTTTGTAATAAGTTTGAGTAATTTTAACGCCTTCTTCTATCGTTTAAAATTGTATGTCTCTTTATTTGACAAATGTCAGAGATGCCATAAAAAGTACTGCCTAGGGATTATTCACTACTGACATTTAGACGGCACTTTTGAAAGACCCTTCGCATTAGCTAAGTAACCAGCCCATCAACAATGAAGGATACCCAATTTGGCTATAAAATACAGTTATCCGGATTAAAAAGGGGGTGAAAATGTTTCCATAGCAACACTGAAGGCCAAATATTAAACGAAGGTAATTTTAGCCATTGAAAAATGGACGAAAAGATATTTACGGAATTATGTAATTATTGAAATACTTTCGCATTCATAAAATTTTCATTTATTCTTGTTGACCACATTTTATTTTATCGCTTTTCATTTGATACTTCAAATATCTTTGTCAACGTTTTTTTTTTATAATTTATAATTTCAGTTTCTCGCGGCCAAAATAGTAATCATGCACCGATTTTTATAAAGTTTTGCATATCACCTACTTTCGCTTGTGTTAGGAAAGTGTGAAATATGGTCAGATTCGACTTAGTGCCACGTCTTCCACCCTTGTGGGCGAAAGATTGAATCACAGGGAACTTCCACACCCACTCAAAATGTGCCATCAAATGGTATATATGACCTGATTTTAATGAAATGTGGGGTTAACCTTTATAGCACGGGGGAAAAACTGAAATCAAGTCTTTGCACATTTTTTATATATTATTTTCTACTAGCTGACCCCACGAACTTTGTTCCGCCCTAGAGGCAATAAAAACCAGATTTTTGATTTTATTAAGTAAATTTTTTTATTAATCAAATATTTCAATGAAGCTTAAATAGATTGCACTCTTCAGTTAAGCACCTTGTGATACACGGATTCATTGTGATATCTAGATTCAGACCACAAACTTTCAAGGATTGGCCTTGTGATTTGTTAATGGTCATGGCGAATGCAAGACTCATTATTTTTGTAGTTATTAATGATGTTTGGAAATACTTTATTGATAAGTTCGCTTTCGATGAGACAAAGTTACCGAAATTCCGAGGAAATGAAATCAATCCGCTCGATTCGTCGACAGGTACTCGACCATTACCGATAGTCAGTAATTGCTCAGAGAAATCTTCAGTAAATGTATCATCAAGTAAAGCAACTCTCATGTTTGTTGTCAGCTGAAGTTTCTTCACATAGCGCCTTAGATTCGATGATTTGAAGCATGCGATTATTTCGTCAGCAGCCGTTGATCTTGGAATTACCGGCAGTGTTTGGCGGAAGTCGCCAGACAGTAAAATCATTGCGCCTGTAAAACATCTCGAGTCATTGCGTATATCTTTCAATGTTCGGTTAAGTGCTTCTAATGCACGTTTATGCGCCATTGTGCATTCGTCCCAGATAATGATTTTCGAGGCTGATACAACTTTGGCCATTGCTGAGTTTTTTGAAATATTACATGTTGGTTCTTCAATTTTTTGAAGATTTAACGGTTATTTTAATGCTGAATGAGCCGTACCGCATACTTTTAATAATGTGGCTGCTATTCCAGAAGAAGCAACTGCAAGCGCAATTTTGGATCTCGCACGAACGGTGGCTAAAATTACTGACATGAGGAATGTCTTACCAGTTCCGTCAGGGGCATCAAGGAAATATAAACCACCATTTCCATCATCAGTTGCCTTCATTAATGTATCATAAACTTCTTTTTATTGAAGATTCAACAGTGGTTCATTCGTTTGAACTACTAAATCTTATTCCTGGTGATCATGTTTACGTTCCTGTTCCAACTCTCGATTAAATGCGTCATTCATTTCACGATTTGGCGCTGGCATTCCTAACCTGACTAATAAACTACCGCATATAAGGTAACACATGTCTTCGTTCTAGAGTAAAGCCCGATTATGTATCTCTTCATTCATCTCAAGATCCGGATTTCAGGAACTGACACGAATTTGATGTAAAATATCTTCTGACATATTGTCCTTGTATTTATGCCATAGGTTAGATGGGTTCGATGGAAATTATGTCGAAATGATGATAGCAAATAATGTGCGTATCTGACTTGTAGATGCGGAGATGATGGCTTCAACGGTTGTCGTATCCCAATGGGTATCGTTTTCTAGTAAATTGAGTTCTTCACATGCATCACGATATGTTGGGAATATTGTACCATTAACAGTCCGTAGTGACTCAAATGACGTTGGCCCACGCACATTTACCAGCAACAACCGCAAATAGAAGCCTTCATCATTCTTTGGATGAACTGTCTACATACGACCGAGAGCATCAGTAGAGCGCACATCCGCAATGTTTCGTATTCTTCTTGCATTACGGCTTTGTCGGGAAAGATTCGATCGTCTTGGTCGCGGAATTTATAATGATGATTCAAAGAGACTACAAATTACTGTGATTATATATTTCTGACAAAATAAATATTATTAGCTGTCATTTGCGTTTTGTTATTCCATATCAGATGCGTTTTTGTTATTGCACATTTTATAGTGACCTCACGGAAACGCATTCGAATGGGATAACAAGTATCCTATGTCCGTATCCTGGTGCTAAGCTACCTCGCCACCAATTTTCAGCCAAATCGGTTCAACCGTTCTCGAGTTATAAATAGTGTAACTAACATGACTTTTTTTTATATATATAGATTATTTGCTAAGTTATTATTATATTTAGACTACTGACAGGACTAGAATATGTAGACACTAATTTTTGAGTTCAAATTTCGTTCACACGACAGTCGGTTCTACGTTACCGGGACGACCCGGCCTGAGACTGTCTCTTCAGTAGCATTCCCAAACATTATGAGGTACATTTATGCTGTTACAACAACAGTACGATAAATATAATACGATTTTTGAAGAAGTTTCAGTAAAACAAAAAGAGCAGTAAAACAATTGAACGCGCGTTTGCGCTTCTTGCTCCACTACTCATCTGTTCAAGTTCAAAGTAATAGCGAGAGCGGAGGAATGTTTTCGGTAATAATGCTGCCTCAAAGTAATTGATGCAAGCCCTGCCTTCAATTGTGGGAACCTTTTTCAATCCGAATATACAATTAATTTGTCGAAAACAAGCGCTCTTCTATTCAAATTTAGGTTAATTTGAATCATAGTTTCACGCAGATTATATTTACGTTTTGTTAAAAGCTTAGAAATTCAATATGATTAAGATCAGCCCACTTCCCCGGCCACCAACCATACAAAAATCGCGACTTATATAAATAAACTATTAACGACACGATAACAAGATAATTTACCAACAAATTCTTAATGTAGAGTTAGGTATATCTGGCTGATCTGAATAGATGTCACTTAAACCACAAGGGTCCGTAGTGTTACCAGTATTGCGATGGCAGGCAGTTGTAATGAGTTCTGCTTATTGCAGGACAGTGACTTTCTTCTTCGCATAAGTTACACGCGTCGTTCTGGACCAATCCCATTTAAGCTACGAGATATGGAGAGTAATGAACTTTTACTCTCCATTCTCGGTCGTCCATCGACGCCTAAGAAGTTTCACTTCAAAAACAAATACTCGTTAATTCAAATAAGCGCATTTGATGACATACCTGCCCGTATAAAGCTCGAAGCTACTTACTGCCGCAATGTAATTCTACTCCGCTCCATATGAGAGTGAGAAATGAGGAAAGGGACTTAATAAATTTGCATTTATTTTACTTAGCTACCTCGAAATATATGAGATTTTTGAGTGCATAGAGAAGGTGCCGAGCAACGTTAACCAAAATACCTGTCATGTTGTTTAACATCCAAACGTACCAGTTGCTAGAGCCTTCAAAGTGAAGTACTAAAACTTTTATCTTCTTTGACTTAGCGTACTTTTATAACATAAGGAACAATAACACATTTCTCCGCACCGCACTGGTAAACAATTTTGCGTGTGCCTATTTTCTGCGTTAAATTAAACGATAAATCCAAATCACCTCTTTCTATGCGCTTCTGGGTTTACGAGTGTATATGTACTGCGTTACTATTGACATTTATTACTAAGCAAGCGATTTTACATAAAATGCTATATACATACATATCTATGTACGTGTATACATGTATTTTCTTGTAAGTGTGTGGGCTTGTGGCCGAAAGGCAGACAGTTTATGACCAGCTTCATAGTCAACAGTCGACTCACACTGGATATGGTAACGCAATAAGGGAATTTTTTATTTGAATCGGGAAGTCATATACATATATGCAATTACGAGGGGCATCTGGTAAGGTCACGTTCTAAGAAATCTAATGAATGGAAAGTGAGAGTTTATATTTTTTATTTTTCAATTTATTCTCTGAAACTTATTCCATCGAAATACAGTTTTTGCACCACTGAATAAATCAAAAATAATAAAACCAGCGAAATATTTAGTTTTCTATGGCCGCCTTCATCTCACTGTCGTTCAAAAATCTTTATCCCCGAAATTTTTTTTTGGAAATTTGAAAAGCGAAATGCGTTGGGAACCAGATCGTGATCGCGTGATCGATGTGAACAGGCGCGTTTTATTGTTCCGTTCACTGTAGTATTTTATTGAATTGCCCAGTATTTAAACGCGAGTTCTTTATAAAATATAAGATAGAGATTAAATACTCTGACTTAGAAAATGACACATGAGAGCATTTCTTCATCAGTAGATTCCTATCACACCATGCCATGACATTGTTAAGATCTGATTGAAAATCGTACGAATCCGACAGGTTTCGTATAGTTTTAAAAATTTTTAAGTTATCTGGATAATAGTCCATACAAGAATAAAAAGATACAATATTGGCAACAACTACACATTCACGATTGAAAAGGTACGACATTTAAGGTAAGCAGAATGAAATTATTAGCTTAGAGATTAAGGTTGAGTGGCAGACTTTCGCGAAGGCCTTGGAAAAATCCGTATTAACAGCATTTCGATAGCTATTATTGGAAGCCGACGTAGAAAAATCTGAAAAAAACAGCCATAAAACCATGTTGATTACTTGATATATTCGGTTTTACAGCGAAGTATAATTTTTGTTTTACTCAAAGTGCTTTGAAGCCCTTGAAAGTTTTGAAGTCGGTTCGCGATGTCGTTTTTATGCCCAGCTTTAAATATAGATGTGATAGAAGTAACATTCCAAGAATCTATGAATTACCCACAAGCTAACGATTTATTGAAAATTAGCATAAATAGATAGGGAAGATATATATATAATTGGACGTAAACCCTTTTTGGGTGTTTGGCCGAGCTCCTCCTCCTATTTGTGGTGTGCATCTTGATGTTGTTCCACAAATGGAGGGACCTACAGTTTCAAGCCGACTCCAACCGACAGATATTTCTGCAAGACCAGAGCATTTTTATGGCAGAATAAGCTGATAATCCATTAACATCCCCTTGCCATGAACTTTCGATGTGTTGAGTACCAATGAATACCTATTTTTTTTTTAAATCCTTTAAGGATCAATAGTTGCTGCCACTTTCAACTCTGATCTTTCTTTTTTGTTGAACAAAGTAAGGCTGCAATCAAAATCCCATTGTATTGACTGGGAAAGTTCATTAAAATTCATTCTAAAGCTGAGCTTTGCTCCCCCGTTTTCTCACACGGAATTTTTCACAAACGAAATCAAAACACTTTCAGCTGTCAATTACTAATTGTATCAGTTTAATTGCATGCATCGAAACACAAAATTCAATAGCGCAATTTAAAGCTTAATTGCATCAGCTAATCCTCCTGTTGTACACAGTCAGGCAATGCACACACAATGAAACACGTGAATAAAGTTATCAGTATCGAGGTGATGAGTCATCGAAAAGTAGTATTACCATGCGCCCCTCGTATTGACGTGTATTTACACTCAAGTGACACTCCTACATAAGCTCATACAGTACACTATATACTAAAGGGTGATTTTTTAAGAGCTATAGGAAAGTTTTCCAAAAAAAAAACACACGTAAAATTCAGAAAAATGCATGAAATTTTTATTTAAATCGATAGTACAGTCCATATAATTTAATGTTTGAAGATTATTTCATGCAAATGTTGACTGCGACTGCGCTTCAAATGGTCCATCCGCTTAGTCCAATTTTGGCATACTCTTTCCAATGTTTCGGCCGGTATCTCACATATAAATGCTTTAATGTTGTCTTCCAATGCGTTAATTAAAGCAGGCTTGTCTGAATAGACATGAGCTTTAACATAGCCCCACAAAAAATTATCTAAAGGCGTTATATCGCACGATTTGGGTGGCCAATTAATAGAACTCGCCTCTCAACAAGTCCATTGTTACGCGTGCTGTGTGGCATGTGGCACCGTCTTGCTGAAACCACATATCATGTAAGTCAAGCTCTTGAATTTTGGGCAAAACAAAGTTGGATATCATTTCACGGTAGCGCTCACCATTCACTGTTACGTTACGATTCGCAGCATCTTTGAAGAAGTACGCTCCAATGATACCTCCAGCCCATAAACCGCACCAAACTGTGATCTTTTCTGGATACATTGGTAGCTCTTGCATTTCTCATTGATCCAAAAATGAGCTTCGTCGCTGGCCAACTTTTCAAGAGCCCATTCACCAAAAATTCTGCATTGCGATAGGTCGTTCGGCTTCAATTCTTGCACCAGCTGTATTTTGAAAGGCTTTACACCGAAATCCTTTCGCAAAATTTTACACGTTGTTGAGTAACAGAGGCCAAATTGCTGCGAACGGCGACGAATCGATAATTGACGGTCATCATTAACACTGGCCGATACAGCTGCGATATTTTCTTCAGTTCGCACTCTACGTAAGTGTGTTGGTGGTTTGATGTCCAATAATGTAAATTTGGTTCTAAATTTAGTCACAATAGCTCGAATAGCCGATTCAGTGGGTCGATTAAACTGACCATGAAATGGAAGAAGCGCGCGATAAACTTTCTTAACAGAACACGCATTTTTATAATAAAATTCAATGATTTGCAAGCGTTTTTCGTTTGTAAGACGATTCATGGTTAAATTATAGACCAAAATGAAGATGTTTGACAGTGAAACAAAACACGAAACGTGCATCAGCTGTTTAAACCAACTGTTTAAAAATGTAATAGCTAAAAAAGCACCCGCTATATGCACCTGTTTGTGCATGGAAAGTCAGCTCCTGTTACATAAAAGTGTGTACATACCAGTTATACCATATTTGCATTGCTCTCAATTCGAGATTATGCTAGAGGTCACTTTGCGGTTGGAAAATGGCTCTCGTAGACTGAAATTTCCAATTACATATGTAGTCCATTTGACTGAAATGCAAGTCCGTTTGCGGATTATAATTTGAATGGTCGCCGCTGGCGTCGGTATTTATTTGTTTCAGAAGCTCATTTTACAACAAAGTTTATCAACACTTCTAAAGAAAGAAACAAATGTTGGCAATCTATAATGGCCATAGCGGAAACTTATATTGTTACCATTGTTTGTAGAGAATGGGGGGGCAGAAGCGCTTTTCGGTTGAATTATGGTTACTTGATAGCAAGCAGATGGTTCGCACTTTGCAAGGGAAAATCTTCAAGGACGTACTCGTATATGGATGCCCAGTTGGCTGCTTTGTTGTCTCGTTGATATTTATTTATTTAGTATATGGATTATAAATACAAAAGTTTCTTACAGACTAATAACAAAACTCAGCACAGTCAATAATTAATGGAAAATTGATAAGCAATAGCAACTCGAATTTTTAAAAATATTAATTGAAAAAGCAAAATCAAATGATACATTGTGCGGGATCATATTAATATTTAACAAGAGCCGTAACTGTTGTAAACAAACCAATTTTAGATTATCCTTAAAAACTTATTTTGAGCACTTAAAATATGCCATCAAACCAAATATGCCAAATGCTTGCTTGTTCAATATGCTTTGTGGTTTGATAAGAGAGGGCGTTGCTGCCAAAATTTTTTTTGTGTCGTATACAGTGCTAGAAGTCGAAGCTGCCGCGACAAGAATACACCAAGCGAAATAGTTATATGGTACAAGCCAACTTCATAATTTTTCTTCTAAAATATTGGGTTGGGGAATAAGTTTGGAGGGTTTTTAGTAAGACATTTATTTAAAAAATTATAGCCCAAAGGCCCGAACATGTGCGTCCATGATTTTTTTTGAGAGTACATAGGTATTTTTTTTTAAACTTTCATGGCATTTATTTTCTATATTTTAAAAAGCTTACAAAAATTTTTCGAGTAAAAATAATACAAAATGGCAACTCCAGCCCTCACTGACGACGGTCGTGCGCGGCGGTGGATAGTGTGCGCGGAGCACTCTACAGCCCTGCCAAGGGATCTGAAGCGAAAAAATCAAACAAAATCTTAAACCTTTGAAAAAAAAACTCCTTTTTTGCCCTTTTTTACTTGTTTTAACGTTAAAAAAAAAATTTTTTTTTGACAATAAACGCTTTTCAGAAAGCACAAGGCGGACGCCCCTAAATTGAATAAGCTTCAATTTGAGTCGCCAAACGTCGAAATCAGTGTAGTCGTTGAAGCGGAATCGCGCTTCGCACGCAAAAAAAAGGTGTTTCGAGAAAAACGCGTTTAAAGTTGACGAAGCGGCTCCGAGCGCGCGCTTCTACCCGTTTTTCGGACGACGCGCTCTCTCGTCTATATGCTATAACTCGTAAAATCAATTAGATAGGGAATATCCTTTTGCCTATACATTTTTAAGACCTTAAGGATGAAAATAAAGCATTACAAAAAAAATAAGTTTTTTGGTCGATTTTGACTAAAATCTCCCCTTAAATAAGTTAATCATTTATGTATATATTCGCCGTTACTGTTTACCACCTTTTCCCACCTCTCGACCACTTTGTTCATGCCGTTCCACCAAAAATCGACGGGTCTGGTGTTAAAAAGGGCTGTTGTTGAGCCAGTTTTTAAGGATATCTTTGTTATCGAAGGTAACGCCCTTCATATGATTTGATAGGGAGCGGAAAAGATGGTAATCGGTCGGTACAAGGTTCGGAGAATACAACGGATGTTGAAGGGCCTCCCAGTGGAGCTCTTGGAGTGCGGCTTTGACGACTTGTGTAACATAGGACCTGGCGTTGTCGTGAAGGAATGTGGTTTGACCATGTCGATCAGTCGGTCTTTTCTGTCGAATAGTGTCATTCACGCGGTGTAGCGGGGCAATGTAGAACTTCTTATTGACCGTGGCATTTTTTTCGAGCATTTCTCTGTGCACCATACTCTTCTAGTCTCATCAATGGTAATGGTATTATTATAATGGTTGTATGGGTCAGGCTAAGGCCTCTATGCACTGCGACCAAATTGATCTATTGTGCGTCCCTAATTACTTAGTTATAATTATTTAGTATACCAGGGAATTGAACCAGTTCCTTAGGAGGGAGCAATTGTAGGTCTTCGTCCTCTAGTAGATACGAGCCCAGGATTTTGTGTCTCCAATGGCCTAATGTCTCACAATTAGTGATTAAGTGTTCCCTAGACTCCTTTTCATCACAGCAGAATCTGCATGATCTTGTACCAGATAATCCTATTGTGTTAAAGTTTTTTATTACAGGCAAAGTGCTCCATAGAGTAATTTGAAGCCCTTTTTATCTGGGGTTAGTGCAGATTTTGCTCTGTTGGCGTTGAAGCTCAAAAACATTTTGGAGTGATTAAGGCCGCTTGAACCGTTCCAGTGCTCCTTGATTTTTGTTTGGATCCATTTTTTGGTTTCTTGTTTTATATTATTTTTGTTACAGCCCCCTTTTTGGCATAAAAGTTTGCCTTCTCGTTTCCTTCCTGTTTCTCATGTCCTGGTACCCAAATCAGTAACTTTCCCAAACCCTCTTTCGGATATGATTTCCACTGTTTCCATTATGTCGATGAGCTCCGAATGGGAAATCGTGGTATCTCTACTTAGTGTTAGGGATTTGTGTGCTCTAGGCCCCACTATTCCTGCTCCTATTCCTTGAAGCGTTTTGGAACCATCTGTGTACCATTTTTGTGAGTCATCATTTAGCCATGTTGGAATAGTGTTCCACTCTTCCCTAGGCGGGAAGACAGCCTTGTATCTCTTAATAAAATTCAGTACGGGTTTCGTGTGGCCATTCGGCTGAGGCATGCATACTGTATGTTGAACCCTGTTGAAGCTATTGAGGTGTCCAGTAAGATCACCTGGTTCAAGTTTTTCTTTTATATGAAAAGATAGTGATTGCATAGTAGCTTCCTCTTGTATTGCTAAATGTAGCGGTGGTAAATTTAAAAGCGTTTTCATGCCAGCAGTTGGGGTAGTTCTCATGGCCCCTGTTATGCTTAGGCACGCCAGCCTTTGCAGTTTTCACAGTTTTTATATAGAGGTAGTTCGATTTGTTTTACCCCACCCCAGCTCTCCAAAGCCGCATATAGAACGATAAGTCTTACCTATCAGGCCTCAGGTCTTTGGGTGTAGATCCAGAAGGTCATTTCAGGTCTTTGTTGTCCAAAGGTGTTTTGTTGCCTTTCCCCCCAAACACATTTCATGCTCTTCTTTGGATGAAGATCCGGCTTGAGTCTCGCCTTTAGCGTATCTTCCTGGAACCACCCACTTCTTTCTTTCTTTCATATTGATGTATAGGCACCATTTCTCATCTTCCGTGACGATTCGTTGTAAAAAGCGGTGCGCACCCTGGCTTCCAAATCCCATTTTCGGCAAATCCCATTGAATGACGGCGATTGAGAATCGTTTTATGATCGCAGCACATTTTTTCTGCCAATTTACGACTGGTTTGGTGACTGATTTTTGCTTCCTAGCTATTCCATTTCCAAGCCTCAAAACTAATACAAATTTTAAAAACTCAAAAATGCACTTAAGAGCAAAAAGAGTTCTATGCCAAACAGCCAACAAATCATTGTAAAATAAAAGAAAATATGAAAACACTACGAACTTGTTCCCCAACCTAATACTTGGAAGTTTATGCCTCGCCACATGCATACATCTTTGTTCTAGGACGAAAGTTGCTAGCTTCTCTACCTTCCTTCCATATTGAACCGAACACCAGCGCGCCAACATAAATGCTTTCATATCTCCCTCGCGACGTAGTGTCTATGTTTATTGGTTCCGTAGGAGGGGTGATGCCGTCGACGGGTATGCCGTCCTACAATCGTATAGCTGTGTCGTTATGTTTCCCTCCAAAGCTTCTGCTATTCTTGGGATAGTGATTACTTTTTATAGGTATACTCGTACACCATCAATTTTATTTCGTCAAAAGATTCTTGTTTTTACTCCACCCTCTGTTATAATTTAGCCATAGTTGTTTTATTGGCTGCGTTTTGTGCTCACTCCAAAAATGAACTGAGCCAAAAACGCAACTGATTTTTTTAGTTGCATGCGCATTGAGCACTAATTGAGTTTCTCGCTACGGGAGTGGAGCTTAATATTTGAAAAATTCCTTTATACGGAAGTTTTCATATGAAATGTGGATGTACACATAGGGATTTCCAATTACTTTTTTTTTATTTGTAAGTCCCTTAATGTTCTTATATATATGTAGAATATGGCTGTCACAATCCTTTACTTACATGTGTGTGCGTACGTGCATAATTACGTGCCTACCAATGACATGACGAGAGGATATTACGTCCACATGCTGTAGCATTCCATTCATTTCGAAAATTTATTAAACGTTTCACATCAATACTAGCGAATGAAATTAATTTACCACCGGGAATGAAGCAAAGAGATTCTTTACAATGCGCTAGCACAGGAGCGCTAATTGGTTTTTGGCGAAAAAATTAACGTTTGGTCCGTTATTTTTTCTGAAGTAAAAAGTTTAAATTTTGCCGATCCGGGTGGCTGCCATAAGTACTGATACGGCAACAGCGCTAATTTTGCCATAAACGAAATTACAGTGGTGATGATTTGAACAACTTTTTGATAGGCTTCGGTTTACTTCTCACTGACCAAGACAAATGTGGGTATGCAAGGAAGTGAATCTGCTGGATGTTGTACTAGTGGAATTTACAGGAAACCTCTACGGAGATTCCTAGATCATTCAGCAGGGCAACGACCAATTCATATTTTGCTTATTGCAAATGAGTTTCTTTCATCCAAAATGAGACCGGTTTTTGAGTAGCAAGGGATCAGTCCGGACCTAAATCCAATTGAAGACTTGTAGCAGATGCTTACCAACCAAATGTATAGGAATGTTCGGCAGTTTGAGACCATTAAGCAGCTTAAAGAGATATTGTGCATAGAACAGATTTAAATAAGTTTTTCAATGTTAAAACAGCTTGGACAACCTTTTCTTGAGGTACGTACTCAGAATGGTGAGAAAGCTATTCATTCGAATTTCATATTTAATTATGATGTTTTTACGTCAAAATTCAAATAAATCTCCTAAAATAACCTTCTGAGTTCTATCACTGGATTGTCGAGTAAAACACACAAATTAATGGCAACACTCTTGCTTTACTTTATTTCTAATACTTTAATTCACTTCAATTTTCAACTTTCAAGATTCGGCAGCCGAATTCTGCACGATCATTTCACTTGTATTTACACACTCGTCCAATCAGTTGTCGTTCAGACGGCAACGAAGTGTCATTAGTTGCTTCATTTTCGTATATCACCAACACTATTTTAGTTTTAACATATCACAAGCGACGTCAGTCCATCAGCTGATTCTGTCAAATTCGCTCAGAGTCGAATAACGGTCTGTCGAAGAGCACATTTCTAGAAATATTTTCACCATGGTGTTTTGGATTCAACGGCTGCAGTTACAGCTTAAGCTTTACTTCATTAAGTGTGCTTAGTTGGTGCTCGATAGCTTTTCGTACACTCCGATTTCTGCTACTTGACTAAAATTCGCTGAATGGTTCATATGCATAGCAGTGAAGCAAATACTAATAAGTATGAGTATGTATGTTGCGCAGTCTTAAATGGAATTCTATACCGTTTTGCAGTAAGCGCTGTTTGTTTGTGGCAAGTATGCGGTCGCCAATATCTTGATAGAAATAATTGCTCTTTGCCTTTGCTATTCATGACCTAGATCGTCGTTTCTTCCAAGAATGATACAATAAGAGGTTGCGCCGTTCGAATACGCTGTGCCGCCAGGTTACGAGAAATACCACACGAAGGAAGTAATTCCACTTGTTTGTGAAGAGGAAGAGCAGGCGAAAGCAATAGAAAGAACCAAATACAAGAAATTATACACACACACTCACTTTCTTGCCAAGCCGTCATCCTCTTATCATAAAAATGCAGAAAACTGCATTTGGAGGCTTTATATTAATTTGAGCTTTCACAATTTAACACAAATCACAATATTGGCATGCTATTCGCGGAATTTTTGCAAACATGCAATTTCTCCTCATTTTGTTTGTTTTGTTCACTTGTTTTGTATTGGTAAGGGACCTGACGTCAGACTTGTCAAGGTCGCGAAAAATAAAGTAACTGTTTTCGGAAGACGCCACCTACTGTATTCAATTCGCCTTGTATTTCATAATTATATTGTAAGTATTCGATTGGTAGATCTGAGAGATCAAGTGTATTTTTTGAATTTATTTTTCTTGACTCTTCTAATTATCTTAATATTCAATCAATCTTCTTCTTGATTGGCGCGATAACCGCTTATGCGATTTGACGCCGAATTTAACAAATCGCGCCAGCCGTTTCTCTCTCGTGCTAACCATCGCCAGTTGGAAACACCAAGTGAAGCTAAATTCTTCTCTACCTGATCTTTCGAACGCAGAGGAGGTCTTCCTCTTCCTATGCTACCCCCAGCGCTACCGCAACGAATACTTTCAAAGTCGGGGCGTTTGTATCCATATAGACGACATGACCCAGCCAAAGAAGCCGCTGGATCTTTATGCGTTGCACTATGTCTGTGTGGCCGTAAAGCTCGTACAACTTCTCGTTCCATCGCCTGCGATACTGCAAAGTTTTAAAAATCTTCCGCTGAATCTTTCTCTCAAACTTCTCTTGTCATCGTCCACGCTTCTGCGCCATACGATAGGACGGGCATGGCGAGAGCCTTATAAAGTGTTAGTTTTATTCGTATTCAGTTCTGCCTTTTCGAACCTGGATAAAGAAGTAAAGCGAATGGGACTGATGGTGAACAAGGACAAAACGAAGTACCTCCTGCCATCAAACAAAAAGTCGTCGTACTCGCGTATCAATGGATGCCGATAATACTGTTGACTGTTATGATTTTGAAGTTATAGAAGACTTCGTCAGTCTCTAATGCCAGAGCCGAAAATCATCATGATAAACGACGCGATTAAGCAGCAATAGCAGTTGATACAGTTAGCAGTTGGTTATAAATGATTTAAAGATACGTTTACATCTCGCGAAGTTGACGTGAATTGGCAGTCAAACTCATATGATTTGATCTGGCTAAACTTCTACTGTTTGCTAAAGTCATAGGTCTATGACTCAAAAGTCAACATAAACCAGGGCTTTGCTCAAATTTAGTCGGACCTAAAAAGCAGAGTTATAGAAATTCAGATTTATCGGATCAACTTGTTTAATACCATTTCAATTTGCTCTTGTTGGAAATCCGGATAAACGTGAGGAGTATCGTGTGGAGAAACGCTTACAGCGGCATCCCTTTTAAACGTAGTATTGCCAATTTAAAAATAACGGCGTTGGAAATCGGACACAGTGACATTTTCTAAGGGCATAAAATAAATTTTGAGAGCTCAAAGTAGTGTATACATTTTAACCTCTAGGTTTTCATCGGCCGTCCATTATACACGTATTTGTAATAAATAAAAAAAAAAAAAAAATAATTGGCGCGTACACTTCTGTTAGGTGTTTGGCCGAGCTCCTCCTCCTATTTGTGGTGTGCGTCTTGATGTTGTTCCACAAATGGAGGGACCTACAAATTCAAGCCGACTCCGAACGGCAGATATTTTTATGAGGAGCTTTTTCATGGCAGAAATACACTCGGAGGTTTGCCATTGCCTGCCGAGGGGCGACCGCTATTAGAAAAATGTTTTTATTAATTTTGCTTTCACCGAGATTCGAACCAACGACCTCTCTGTGAATTCCGAATGGTAATCACGCACCAACCCATTCGGCTACGGCGGCCTCGATTTGTAATAAATACAACTGCATAAAAAGGCGTTGACGTCTTGCGCTTTTTGCTGATAGTGGAAGCGTTAACCCTCCGTTGGGCACCCACGTCTGGCCAGATCTTTTCCGACTTTGGTAGTGAATTTGACACATTTCTATTATAGCTAACGACTTGAGCGTTCAGGTAGCTTCATAAAATTTAGTTTTCTATCAATTTATGAATAAAACCTTTTAAAAAGGGTACTCGAAGAGGACGGAAAAATGGATTTAAAAAGGTTACACCGTCTGGCTGGCCAATCCGCTAAATTTATAATTCATTTTAAGCATCACAGGGGTACATTTTTAATTTCTTACCTTTTTCATTGGGTTTAGCATGCTTTGAGCTACCTGCAGAAGCAAAATAGTCGCTGAAATTGATTTATGTATTTTGTGAAAAAAATATTTTTTTTTTGTTCTTTATTTTGACTGATTTCGAAAAAGTTGATCTCAGTGAAATTTATGATAAAATATCAAATGATATTTATATATGGACTCTGTGGAAGGCAAGCAAAACATGTATAATAGTTTTTGAGTGTTATTGACATACTGGATTCGTGCATACAATGCAATAGAAACGAGTTCTTCGACGAAGCTTTTCCCCTACTTGTAGACAAAGACGGCAATCTCTCTTGACTGGTTGACTACTATATTCCTTTTGCTAGTAAAATGATTCCATAGCCAAACGAGTAGTGAATTGAGAGAATAACGGCTGTATTAGTCATACGATTTTCGATGTTTGCAAGCGCCAATGAGTTCGATAAAGTGGTAATTTCGTCTCGCATCACTTTTTCTGAACCCATCAAAATAAGGCAAAGGTCCAGCAACTTGTTGACCTTTTTGATGTGAAATGTGTGACCATTTGATCCATGTAATCGATGCCAGCTTTATGTGCAGTATAATAAATAATGGGCGATGATTTTTTTGGTTTGCCATCACAATCTTTGATACAATGAAGGGTGGAAAGTAAATTAAGCGCTCTATTACTCTTTTAATGAAAACCAAATAATGACAAAATATTTTCAGCGATAATTTTTGCTTCTGTAGATAGCTCAGTGGATGCCAAAACCAATGAAAAAGGAAAGAAATTAAAAATGTATACCTGCGGTGCTTAAAATTGAATTATTAATGTGGTGGATTTGCCACATATTCCCATACAAATGCATATAGGTAAATACATACATAGGCACCCGAGTGTTCAACACAAGGTTTTAAAAAAGCTTCTAGCCTGTATGATTTTGTAATCATATACTTAATTCCATTTAATTTTCTAGTTTGCTTAAACTGCCTATTTTTATAAAAACAAGTATCTTAGCTGCTATAGAACAACCAAAAACAGAAAAGAAAGGAAATAACAAAAATCTTAAAATAATTTTTGACTGCGATATACTCGTAAGAATGTGAATAGTGTGTGAAATAAATGGCAAACCTTTTGAATTTTCTACTTATTTATTTTATGCGCTCACACTTTACACATAAGACTACTCGGCACCAACCAATTTTTTTTTTGATCGATACTTTACCCTTTTTGTCCTCGATAAGTGCCTAATGTTATGTTAAATTTCACACTTGATAACTATCAATTTTGCCATCAAAAACTTCACCGCTTTTACAATGACTGCATTTGACAGCATCGAACCCGAGCTATTGAAATATTTACAGCCCATTCGACGATACCCAAATCACATGCCCGCACATTGTTTCGCTTTACTGTTATTAGATAAATGTAAGTACAATGTCATTCAGAAGGGTCGAATGTTTTTGTTTAATATTGTTATACAAGGTGGCGCAAAATTACTTGTTCCAAATTGTGTCTGAATAACTTTGTAAATATGTAAATGAATTTAAGTGCTGGACATCTTTATTTTGACCTTTACGCACTTCAATGCTTGTCAGTTTGTATACAGCAGCTGTCTAGTTTGCAAGTGTCTGACATACGGTAAGTGATTAACGTACGACGCGATTTGCAAAAATTATAAAACATCCGAGAGGGTGATTAATTTTGCGCCACCTTGTTCGTCATATATTTTAATGAATGTGTGAGTATAGGTGTTTACTACATAGGCATGCATAGAGGCATTGATGTGAATATTTGAAAATATTTCAAGGATTAGGGTCGGCATCTAGTGACGGTGACCTGCTGTAAAATTACAATTTATTAAATTGTAGGCAGTTACATTTAAAATTCTGAGCATTGTTGGCTAAAGGAGTAAGTGCTCACATACAGGTCGGAGTCGACGATTTTCATGATTTTATCGACATTCCCGACCATTGACCCACCACAGCGTACCTCATCTTCGATGCCCATAGAAACATAATGGAATATTTCGAATCATCGCTCTGCTATACGTATTGGGTTCATAAATAATATACAACTATTTGGCATTTATTTAGAACGCTGGCTTCACAAAACTGCCAAAGAACTTTGTCTGCAAACTGCTTTATAATATCAATCGATAATAAAGGCTAAGACTATTTTACTTTACCTAATGCCAAACGAATCAGCTGCTCTAGTAGCGCACCAAATATGAATTTGTCTTGCCTAATTCTCTTGGTTGGTGCGTGAATATTATTCGGAATTCGGACAGAACGTAGGTTCGAATCTCGATGAAACACCAAAATGAAGAAAAAGTTGTTCTAATAGCGGTCGCCCCTCGGCAGGCAATGACTAACTTTCGAGTGTATTTCTGTTTTGAAAAAGCTCCTCCTAAAAAATATCTTCCGTTCGGTGTCGGCTTAAAACTGTAGGCCCCTCCATTTGTAGAACAACATCAAGACGCACACCACAAATAGGAGGAGGTGCTCGGTCAACAGCCAAAAAGTGTGTACGCGCCAATTATATATATATTATGACCGCACTAAACTCAGTTTCGGTTTCAACTTGCCAGACGTTTTCTACTAGATGAGTATTCGGTTTCTTCTCCCTCTTGATTGGCGTGATAACCGCTTATCCGATTTTGACCATGTTTAACAAAGCGCACCATTGGGCTCTCTCATGCTAATCGGCGGTAATTGAACACATCAAGTGAAGCCAAGTCCTTCTCCACCTGATCTTTCCAAAACAAAGGAGGCCTTTCTCTTCCTCTGCTACCACCAGCCGGTATCGCATCGAATACTTTCAAAGCCGATACTAGCCATCCCCAACGGGCAAAGGTCTAAAAATCTTCCGCAGGGACACCTCATCAGATGTTGTCATCGTCCAAGATTCTGCACCATACGATAGGACGGGTATGATGAGAGTGTCTTTTTTTTTGTTCATCGAGTAAAGTCGTCTCTTACTACTCATTTGCATACTTAGTCCCAAGTAGCACTTCTTGGCAAGAGAGACTCTACGTTGGATTTCCAGGCTGCCATTGTTATCGATGTTAAAGCTGGTTCCTAAATAAACGAAGACTCTTCCGGCCTCTTAATCATAACTATCAACAATGACAGACTCATTTGTTTTTCTTCTTTATTCAGTTTGTATGTAGTGATAAAAATTTAGAGGCTGATGTTTGCTATACGAAATAAGCCAAAAATTGGTCTTAATCGACTGCTCCTTCTGCTTCTTCGAAGCGTATTCTTCAAAATGCGGTAACCGTTCCTCTACTTAGACCAACCCTCTATGAGCGAAGGATATGACAACTAATAAGCTTGAGACTTCTAAACACAAAGACATGGCATCTAACGGGAATACCGGCGGATTATTCGCTATTTGACCCTAGGGTTCGGAGCCCAATATAAAGATTGCAGAATTTTTATTTGGTGGAAGCTTTCGCTTTTTCTTGTGAATATGCTCCGAAGATATCTTTAAATTTAGCTTAAAGACATTCTGCAACCCATGAGTTTCAAGCTGCTAAGCACAGTAGAAATAAGTTTTTGGTAATTCTCAGACCTTCTGAGCCACGCTTGTTTTTTGTGCCTACTCAGGGGGTACTGAATATTTTTGGCATTTTTTCCAGCGCGACGTTTACGTGAATTAACTAAACAAAAATTGCAATCGTTGATGTGATTAGTAGGCTCCCCTCATATTCTTGGTACAGTAAACTTCATGCTTATTTTTCTCCTCGGTACCAAGTTGGGGGAAAAAATAATATGGACACATCATTCATTAACAAACGGTACATTTATTGTGTATTTTTGCAGTCACTACATGGGAAATAACGAGCCTTTGACTTCGTAAAGTTAAGTTAAAATGAACTTCATAAGCTTCACAGAGTTTCATATTTGAACGTAACTAACAAACTAAATTTTTTTACTCTGACTTTACTGGATTCGCCGCAAATGTAAAAAAGAGTCCACACCATTTTTATACTTTTTGGAAGACATTTTTAAGCCTCACGATACATAAAATACGGTATTGCTTTAAGAAGTGCACGCGCACATTCCTCTGACAGCCTGTCACTCTGCGCTTCACGCCGACAATATCCCCTCACCCATCTCTTACTCTTCAATACTTGTGCCAATCCATCATATGTAGATACATATATTTATTTTTCATTGTATAATACAAAACCGCAAATTCTATTTGTTATGAATGGAGTTTCTGCTTTCTTTTCGATGCAGACAATCAGAAAATATCAATGAAATAACAGACTCAAAAAAAAAAAAAAAACATTTGTGAAGTGAAACTTCTTAGACGTCGATGGACGAGCGAGAATGGAGAATAAATTTTAATGGCCATGCAACGTTTTGGGCATTTTCGTTCTGCGAAAGAGAAAAAAGATGTAACGTAGATTAAGAGGAGAGAAAGACCAATACCTTACATAATATATATCTTAGATACATTTTAGGCTATTTTTCCTTAGTTTTTCTCTTGTGGTTGCTAATTTCTAGTGAGAAATAATACTGCCTACTTTTTGGCGCTTGTTTGTTGGTTCAAACTTGTAGGAAATATATTTTTGGTGCCCACTTTTTGGCGTTATATTTCTTTGGTTCTTACTGTTTGGGGCGGTTTTTGGACCCAATTTTTTGGCTTTTTCTGGTGCCTACCTTTTGGCGCTTTTTCCGTTTCCTGGCTAGTGCTTAAGCGTACTATAAAGTGCTATCCATTCCGGCGTCGGATTTATTGGTATTGCCTTGCGGTAATTTGAGCCGTTGCTACGGTCCTGGAATTGCTGCGTTTGTGCGGGTGATAAACGCTCGGAGTAGTGCGCGTTGTTGCCACGGTTGTGCCCGGCGTTTACCTACACCGGTCGACTCTTCTCCGTTTTTTGTAAATTTTGTCTATTTGTATTCTCTGCAAATGTTGTGACTTAATTTAGATATATATTCTTTCTTTCTCTCTCTCTCTCTCTCTCATTCTCTCTCGGGTCTCTCCCTCTTTCTTCGTTTGCCTTGAAAGTTTCACTTCTGTTATGTGTACTACGCTACACGCATTTTTTTGTTTGTTCATTTGTGTTATAAGGGGTGATCAATTTACATGTATCGTATTTTAAATTGAAATAAAAAACCGAAAATTCAAATTTATTGGGCAATCTGTACTATTTTTGAGCAGAACCAGTCATGACATTTATTTTTCTTAAATAATCCCTTTAAAGTGTTGGTCGCAACTGCCATCTGTAAACACTTATTTGGAATGACTCGTTGGAGGACTTCGGACGGTATCTCGTGAATAACTTTACTAATATCGGCTTCCAATGCCTCAATCGAAATTGGTTTATCCACAAAGCATTTAGACTTTACATATCTCCAAATAAGTCCAAATAAAAGTCCAAAGGTATGATATCACACGATTTTGGAACGAATGAGATAAATCCAATGTTTTACGGGCCATATTGGAAGTAGCGCCGTCTTGTTGGAATCAAATAATTTTTCTCATCTGTGAAAATAATATGTTCATGGCCGTTGACCATGTCGCCCCGAAGAAGCTGCTTGCATCTGTTTTTTGCAAAATAAAAATTTTCAACTACTTTTTTGCAACTGTTTTTACATAAAATTGCTCGTGTAAGTAATGACAATCATTTTAAACCCAAAAGTATTAAAATCGGTTCATTTGTGACTAAGTTATGAGCATTTAAAAAAAATGTTTCTTATATATGAGTCAAACCACGTCAAGTGGGCCCCGAATTTTCCATCAAATTCCCGATTTTAAAATCAAATGCATTTTTGGATAGGGAATTTGTCACATAATAATTGCTGCGAATAGTTTTTTTTTGTATTTCAATTTTTGTTTATGTTATTAACAATTGAATTTTTTTGCATGATATTCTTGTAAAATCAATATCTCAGAAACTACAATTGATAATTTGATGAAATTTATTTCGGTTAACGAAAAATGTTTACTCTACCGATTTAACGTTCAAAGACTGTGTATTTGTTGAAACAATAATTTTTAACAATAATTTTTATGAAAATTCGCAATTATTTTTGCGTTCTTCACGCTCTAAATGGACAATATTACAGTCAGATTAAGCGCACAATGCTCACCTTTAATAATCTGTAAAAAAAACTTTGTTCATCCAATCCGTTCTGAAGATATCGAATTTTTTGTCAGTCGAGGCACTACGCACGAAAACGAACTTGCATGAACATGGCTTTGCAGAGTCGTACAGTCGCCGCAACTTCTAATGTCAGTGTGCTGCGATTCCTAGTATAATATCGTCCCCTTAGTATTAAAGTAGCCTATACATTTTTTGATGTTTTGAGAAAATGAATTTCAAACTTTTTGTCGAAAGTAGCTCTCACTCAAATCTCGTTATGTCTGTAAATATTTATTATTTTTTGAATAGTTATTATTTAGGCAAATAAGGTCAATTAGTTCTCAAAATTTGTGACAGAAAATTTTGATTAATTTTTTCTAGTGCTGCCCAAGGAGCAGAAAACGATGAGTCTGAAGTTTCTTCTGATGCAGAAGAATGTCCGGTTAGTGAAGCTAATTTTGAAAACCAGGAAATTCAGAATAACCTAAAATTAGAAAAGGTGAACAATATTTTACAGGAACTTGGTGAACCGCCAATAAAAAACGACGTTTTTCAAAATTAAGTGATATGAATGTCAAAGAGATAATAGTAGAAATCATCAACGAAACAAAAAAAAACCACGAGAGTAAATATTCAACAAGGAAAAAAAATTCAATTCAGCATTTGTGGAGAATATAAAGACTGCTTTACGTGAGAAAAAAAATACAAATGATAAAATTTACGCAAGTTCGTTTTCGTGCGTAGTGCCTCGACTGACAAAAAATTCGATATATTCAGAACGGATTGGATGAACAAAGTTTTTTTTACAGGTTATTAAAGGTGAGCATTGTGCGCTTAATCTGACTGTAATATTGTCCATTTAGAGCGTGAAGAACGCAAAAATAATTGCGAATTTTCATAAAAATTATTGTTAAAATTTATTGTTTCAACAAATACACAGTCTTTGAACGTTAAATCGGTAGAGTAAACATTTTTCGTTAACCGAAATAAATTTCATCAAATTATCAATTGTAGTTTCTGAGATATTGATTTTACAAGAATATCATGCAAAAAAATTCAATTGTTAATAACATAAACAAAAATTGAAATACAAAAAAAAACTATTCACAGCAATTATTATGTGAGAAATTCCCTATCCAAAAATGCATTTGATTTTAAAATCGGGAATTTGATGGAAAATTCGGGGCCCACTTGACGTGGTTTGACTCATATTGTAATTAAATAAAAATCGATTTTGAGCCGAAAAACAAAATTGCCGATAAAGCTTGAAAAAAACTTTTTTCGGGCGAACAAAAAAATACGTGTCTCATTATTTTGACCAGAGAGCAACATATTTGAGTTACATCGAAATCGAAGAACATGACCCGAATAGCCCGGTTGAATTGAAATGGAAAGCATCAGCTATTTTTGGGTCTTATTTCTGGCAGCACGCCGTTTCGTCTATCAGCTGTTCATAAGCCTAAAGATTGGCAGTGCTGCCAAGCACACAAACGAGTTCCCGGCCGCGATTTAAGATATCGCCCACTAGACAACGTAAAAAACAAAGCAACAATTTTTTCGACAGCAATATGAAAGGTGTTTATTTTCTTATTATGGAATACTATTCGTGCTCATTAGTAAGAATTCATATATTGAATTTGTAGTAATAGTTTAGTAGGTAAATAATTTATTTCATATAATTTAAACTCATTAGAAATGTTGTTGCAATAAATGAGAGGTGGAAATTACAATGGCTTGTGCTACTGAATTTTAAGGCAACAGTCAAATGCAGCTTTTTGGCATAGATCTACGATATTAGCGAACCGTCCCAGTAAAAGTCTAGCCCAGTCCAATCGCAAGTTCTTGGGGCCTACTTCACCTCAACTACGCGAGAGATAACCATACCCCCCAATCGACCATAATAAAGGGTTATCAATTGCATGCGTAGCTCACTCGTGTAAGTTGCGATGGTGGGACTGAATTCTTAACACGAAAGTTGACAGGTGACGTAGAAATAACATCGATGCCAAAGTCTTGCAACATTAATCCGCCACTCTCTATGTGTGTGCATATATATGTGAAGAACTATATTGGTTTTGAGACATAAACATACGTATCGCACATACACATGCAATTATTTTTGAAGTACACAGAGAAATAATCAACCATTTGCTTTACTTCCAGTTGTCTGAACAAGTAAATAAATCGAGTTGTATTCATCTCGAATCGCAATATATATGTACATATTTACAGTAGGAATTAATAAGATTAATTAAGTTGATTGAAATGATTGTAAACAAGCACGCTTGTCCACCGATGTGGCAATTAAGTTGACATTACGCCACGCACCTGGTAGCACCTTGATGAAATCGATGTAGTGTCTGTTAGACGAATTTTGATATGTTCGTACATCCACACTCGTACTCGTGTTGGGATAAATTATTTTTTATGTTCTACTCAAAGGCAAATTGAATTAACGAATGATAACAGTTTTATCATAATATTGCGCACACACTCATACATACCATATAGACTTGAATACACAAACATATATGAATATGTATGTGTGCATATGTATATGTGCATATGTATAAGTGGAGCATAATACATTTTTCTATTAACGTTGATTAATTATGTCAATGTATTTAATGAGATTGCAGTTGTGCGCTCTCTAATTTTCAAAGCTGATTGCTCTTGATGACATTAATTATTATTGATTGAACTCAATTCGCTAAATTAATAAGATTAGTTAGTGTTTGGTTGTGTTATAAAACCAAGTTTTATATACATAAACATTTGCTTAGTGTTTAGTTAGAAAGGAAGCAAATGTCACTGGTTGTTTTTTAGCGAACGCATTAATAAAACAGGTCAAAATCTACTGAAATTTAAAAATCACTAGCAAACCCTGTGAACTCCGTTTCGCCACCAGATGGCTTCGTTTTTTTAACATTTCGTTTGGGGATTGACGTGATAACGTCTTATAAAGAGGCACAAAAGTAGGAAATGAAAGGGGGTGTTTCGAGTGTAATGTGTCTTGAAATAGTCAAATCGATGATGGTGCCTCTTAGTGTTGCTGACTTATTAACGTCTGATGCACAATCGAAATTGAACATATCTTTCATGAATTTGATAAATGTTTCGTCATTTTTCACTTTTGTGTAAATGTAACTTGACCTATTCCATTGCGACTCCATTTACCTCCTTCTCTATATACATACAAAATATCTATCAAACAAATAAAATTAAAATTTTCTTTTGAATACTGCATTCATTCCATCAGTATTTTCTTATGACGTTGTCACGTTAAACTAACGTCAGTAAACCGACTTTATAGATAACCTCTTTTTTGTTTTATATTTGAAAAGGCAAAATTTTATATAATTTCACAAGAGTAATGAATTCATTTCGATTAAAAAAATGAAGTGTAATTTAGTTGAACTTCTCTAAGTAAAAAATGAAAGTGAATCTAAAGTAAATACTAAATCGAAGCGTTTATACGTGCCCGCAAATTATTCGTTTCATTGAAGTGCTCTTTGGTAAACCACATTTTTTGTTCTTTGGTCTGACGTTAACATAAACAAAGCGGATGGTTTCCCAACCCGTGAACACGCAACGTATAGCTGCCCATGTGAAAAACAATGATTTTCTAAATTTATCCCGCAAACACTAAGCGATTGGCCTTGCGACTTGTTAATTGTCATGCGAACCGGAAATTGCAATCGTTTGAAGTCAAACGGAAGATCAGTCGGAATCATTGGTATTCGAGGCATACATACATTTTCACCTGCGTGCTTTCCGTTTATATTGGTTGCCTCAATCAAATTCGACAATAGCCTTTTCACCGCAAGTCGAGTACCGTTACAAAGTCGCGGTGGATTCAAATTACGCAATATCATAATAATAATAACTGAACCAACTTTGAGTTGCAAGTTATGTGGTGGAAATCCTGGTAACTCCAGAGAGTTAAAAAACTCCGTTGGATAATTTACTACATCATCGGAATTTGTTATGGAATCAACGGATTTGTATGTCACCAAATCGCCTTCGATTTTTGATTGAGTGGTGAAATTCAGTGCGTGCACATCATAATTATTTGCGGCGAGAATTGCTCCTTGACTTAACCAAGCATACTCGTAATTCTAAGTCGTCATAAAACCGCCTGCTCGAATGATATTAGCTCCAAAGGAAGTCATGCCAAAGTAGTTATTGTATTCAAGGATGCGTTGAAGAAAATGGTTGGAGTCGGGATCAGTTCCATCGAACAATGGTCCCAGTGGCTGTGGTGGTGTAAGTAATAGATCCAGTTTGACTTTTCCACTTGCGCAGCACAATCCAGCCGTTTCTCTTTTGAACTTTAATGCATAGCAATATCGGTATACAGTCGTCATTGGTCCAATATCTAAATTGTCATCATCACTGTATGCCAAGCGATTGTATGATACCAATGATCTTCGTGTGCTCACGCGTTGTCTCAATCGGGCATTTTCTCTTATTATATTTTGTCTTTCTTCGCTTAAGTTCTGTGAATACACTTGTTGCTGGCTTGCATGTCTTGTGCGGCGGCCGATGTTCGCACGTTGTCCTCTCGGCATTTTGGACTAAGAAACAGACTGGTGAATTTAACCGCAAATGCACGATCCATATAATTTACACAGTTCAACTTACCACCTTACCACACCTGCTGTTGAAGTTGAATAAAAATTTGGACAATACGCGTGATTGATTTGATGGTTTTCAAATGGACTGTTAGGAAACGAATAACTTTAACCGCAATTTCACAATTTCACAGTGAACCCAATACCAGTTTTAAGTTAGCGTTTGAAAGAACGTGCGCATAATAAATGTCACATGAAATTAACTGAGCAGAGTACATGCAATAAATCTCACGGAGCCCGATACCTTTCCAATGAATGCAAAACCGTGGAAATCGGTTCGTGCATTCTGAAGTTTTAGCGTCAGGAAGGAAACCCCGATTTAATTTTGGATTATAGTTATATTTTTTTTTCAGTTTTCAATAATTATGTATTAAAGAACGAATGCACAGTTCATCGTTAATCTCACAGCCAGCCTAAGATTTCCTTCTTAAGGGGGGAGCCTGGTTTATAAGGTCAAAAAAAAAAATAATTTTGTGTTTCTCGTTTTAAGCGATTCCTAATATATTTCAGAATATTCACACAAAGTTACAGAGCCTAATTCTCAATATTTCCGTAGATACAAAGCCAAAGGTAGGCGAGCGTTAGGTAGTTACGCTGTGACCGGACAGCTATAGTACAAACTTTATCTTCTTTTCTCGACTTTTCATTTTTATGATTTCTTTGAATTGGCGTACATGAATGAAAAAAACTAATGAACCTTTTGAAATGAATCCTAGCTTGTTCCCTTCAGTATTAAATTCTCTTCTATTTGAACTAACAAAATAGATAAAAAAAATTTTCAAGATTTTTATACCTAGCTAAAGTGAAAGAAAGGCATTTTTTTCTTTAAAACCTCCAAAAAGTTGAAATTTTGGAATTTCTCTCAGTTTTCTTAGTTCATCTGGAATAAAAAATCATGATAATTAGAGATCCATTTGAATTTTTTGCTTTAGATAATAATTACGAGCTGTATCTTGTACGCCAGTTGGAAACTCCAGCGTTGCAGCGCTCTACTAATTTCTATGTTAAACATTTTTTTCAACTTATTTTAAGCAGTACAAAAATTTTTTATACTTTTTAAATGTTCATTAAAAGATAGAAAAAACTTTGCAGTGCTAAATTAATTAACAAATTCCTTAACAAAAAAATCGCAAAGAGATGCAATTTTTTGACCTCATAAACCAGGCTCCCCCTTAAAAAACAGACTATTTCGAGGCAATTC